>ML778512.1:1330040-1343006 GCA_009831015.1 Picea engelmannii | reverse complement strand
CAGAGCATTTGACATGACAGATCTAGGCCTCCTACACTATTGTCTGGGTGTAGAAGTTTGGCAAACAGGGAGCAGCATTTTTGTCTCACAAGCAAAGTATGCCAGGAGTTTGCTGGATAAGTTCAGGATGGAGGATTGCAAAACCTCCTCTACACCTATGGAGAAAGGGCTGAAACTTTCAGCCAAGACTGACTCAAAGGCAGTCAGTGAGTCACTATACAGACAGCTAGCGGGCAACTTGATATATCTTACAGCCACTAGACCTGATCTAAGTTTTGTTGTGAGCTTCATTTCCAGATTTATGACAACGCCAAAAGTAGAGTAGTGGACAGCAGCGAAGCGAGTGCTGAGATATGTGAAAGGGACACTTGACTTTGGTATTCTATAAAGCAGGAGCAAAGACCCAAGGTTGTGTGGGTATACAGATTCAGATTGGGCAGGTTCTATTGATGACAGAAAATCCACTTCTGGATATGTCTTCAGCCTTGGCACGGGTGCAGTCACATGGACCAACAAGAAACAACATGCAATCGCCCTTTCATCGACAGAAGCAGAGTATCGAGGAGCATTGAAAGGTGCATGCGAGGCAGTTTGGCTCAGGAGGATGTTATCCAATATGCAGATGCAGCAGAGAGAGCCTACACCCTTGTTCTGTGACAATCAAGGGGTAATGAAACTTGCCAAGAATCCAGTCTTCCACGAGCGTACCAAACATGTTGATACACACTGTCACTTCATCAGACAGCTTGTAGAAGATGGAACTATTGAGCTGCAGTATTGTCCTACAGAGAATCAAACTCAGACATTTTCACCAAGTCTTTGGGTCCCGAAAAGCATGTAAAATTTCAAAAGAAACTTGGTGTAGTGAGTAGATTGACCATTAAAGGAGGGTGTTAAATTAAATATTAGTTTATAATGGTCTATTAGAAATTAGACTTAGGCATTAATAAAGTCAAAGTGACTTTAGGTTAATTTATTTGCTTTTAGGTCAGATATTTGCTTTTAGGTTATATTTTCACTTTATCCCACATTCATAAAGTGGTTTGACTCTACTTGATTGCAACCTATATAAGAAAGCTATTTGCTCTCTTATTTCATTGATTGAATAAAGACAGATAACCTTATTCAAGTTATCTTGGTTTTTGTGTGTGCTCGATTTCCATTACAGATGCTTCACCTGATTCCAATAAGAAATTTAAAGAAGTCATGCAAGCCATGGAATTCATCTATGCAAAACAGTTAAAGGCCATGGAAGCTCGCCCTTGCAGAGGTAGAAGCTTGTATTGAATATTCATAAACTGTAGAGCCTGGGTTTCCTAGAGAACGAGAAAAGGAATTTCACTTGGAAATTCCGAAAGAGCCTATAGATGAGTCAGTAATTGATCAGGAGGAAACAGAGGAAATTGAGTTTGAATTTGTTGAATATCCAAATAATTCAACTCCCCACCCTCCTCCCAAAGAACCCATCTTTTCAGTGAAGATCTTTGACAGCTTTAATGAGAACGGTGAAGCAGTTTCCTTGACAGTTCCACTTCCAACCTCTCAACCATCAGATGATTTAATACAAGATAATTGGAAAATAGAAGACAACTCAAGTTTATCAACTCCAGAGCATTATGAGCAGTGGTTAGCATTCAACGATGCCAAACATATTCAGAAATTTATAAAAAATGAACAAGATTTGCAAGACTTCAAAGTTTGGTTGAATGAAGAAAGACACACATTTCTTGAGTGGTCTGATCTCTATTGGAGATATTACACACTCACCTATAATTATTTTCCTAAGTTTTACTGTCCAATGTTGAGAACTCTTCCCTAGATGAGAATATTATCTCTAGAACACACCAGACCCTTTTTGCAGGTATTGAAGATTGAAGAACGCAGAAAAGATGGATTATTCGTCGGCAATACTTCTCACGCCTCATAACTATTTGGAATGGAAGCCAAAATCTGCTTCAGCTCAGATGCAGAGGTTTGTACCAAATAACTATGGCAATGGAAGTAGAGCCTGATTCCGCCGATGAGAAAAATGACTTTCTCAATAGACAAGATATGGCCATAGGATGTATCCTCTGGTTTATTTCTCCAGAAATTCTCCACCAAGTATATGATGTCTCGCAAGACCCAACTCCAAATGAATTATGGACCAAATTGGAGGTTCTATTCGGGAATAAAGAAGATTGTGAAGATTGCATGCAACAAATTGGAAAGATAGATCCAGAAGAGAAACCATCAAAAGATCAAGCCACTTATTATGAAGAGTCTTCTACACAAGTATTTGCACAAAATCTTGTTCCGTTAAATGAAGATGATATATACTCCATTTTAGATTTGTTTTTTGGATTTCATACAGAAGATATCATGAATGCATCGCAAGAGTCACATGCAGAAACTTTTGTATGCGCCATGCATGCATCTCAAGAGCAACATGCATGCGCTATGCATACATCTCGAGACAAAAAAAGAGCCGCACACATCAGATTCAATTATGATATTTTCTGAGCAAAATTTGCAGAAACAAATTGGATATTTGAATTCCTCTCAGAAAAATATCCAATTTCAAAAAAAGAAATTGTTCGAAATAGAGTCCGAGAAGTGAAGTTATGATCATTTTAAAATCAACAAAATTTCAGCGTTTTTCTGAAAACGGCTACACGGTTTTCAAAGTTTCATCCAAAATTTATTTGGATCTTCTTCATTACAAGAAGAGAAAGTGGATATGTGTGGACATCTCAATGGTGCATCTACTTCATCAGATCTGTGTAGACATCTATTCTTCAACAAAATCTTCATCGAGCACAAACTTGCATAGTTGCGAGGTCTTCTTGGAGTGAAGGACAGGGTTGCTTAGCAACTACTTTTTGTTCCTTCTCATTTTTATTTTTTTTATGCATTGTAATTTGAGGGGGGGGTTTCCCATGAGGTTTTCCCTCTCTCCTCGTTTTTTCAGTGTCTCATTCTTATATGCATTATACAATGGGTACCTAACATGGCCTTGGTTATTGGGACTCATTGATCATGTACACCCTAGTAGTGTTTAGGGGGGGTGTTGGAGATATTACACACTCACCTATAATTATTTTCCTAAGTTTTATTGTCCAATGTTGACAACTCTTCCTTAGATGAGAATATTCTCTCTAGAGAATATTTCCCTACAAAATAGGATGTTCCTCTTCAGTTTAGAGTCAGTGACACTCAGTTAGACTAGTGGAAGTTATTTATGCATGGAAACCTTGGTTTTATCACCAGTAGTTGCATGTGTCTCTCTCACTTCCACACATGTGTCTCAGTTAACTGATGATTGCATGGATCAGTTAACTAGAACTAGGTGGCAGTTCACTCCAATGTCTGTCAGTGAGTGTCTAGATCTCTCTAGATCACTACTATGGCGCATTAGTTACTCATGTAACCTATATCTATTGTAAATTATTCACTCTTTGAGTGTGGAATACGATTAATGACAATTCTTCCATTCTTTATCTCTTGCTTCTTTTTTCTCAATTTCTCTTTGCAAATGTGTGTGTTATTTTCTAGCTAGATCTATTATGTATAGGTTCAACACATTTACAATCTCAAAAAAAACTCCAAGTTGATAAAGATTGGAAAAGGATCTTCAATGAGTCATCTTGGACAGGGACTTTTTAGACATCTAAGGTCTTACAGTATCCATGACTTGGCTGGTTCAATTGTTTTTTACTTCAGCCCGTTGGACAATGAAAAGGTTAAATCTACCAGTGAGTGGGAAACTCTTCAAATTGTTCTTCAACGATGACATCTAATGCTCATGGGGGCATCCATTGTAACATAAATATCTCTAAACCTTCCTCTTTATATTTTCATTTCTTTAGCATTTCATTTTCTGCTATTGTTAGTGTAATTTGAATTTTAGTTGTTGGTTTCTATATGTATGTGGAGCTGATGTTGTTTTTGGCGAGACAATTGTGATGTCGCTTACAAATTCTAGATTCTCGCATGGTCTCCTTTTTCTAAAAGATCAAGCACACATCCCCATATGGAGCCAATGTTATCCACCAAGTTGCACTAGGATGGACTTACAGTTGAGCTACCAAAGATTGAGCAAACAATTGCTCGAAATTCAGAGTTCAAAAGTCCATTCGATCAATTTGACCACCTTTGTTTCGCATTTTCATCCCCTGCGGAGGATTGTAATAAGATGAGATTAGCATGGTGATTTTGTAAAAGGCTTGGCCTCCTAAGACTTGATCATGAGTACATAATCTAGAGTTTTTTTTTTTTACTTGTTAATTATTTCTTGCCTGAAATTCATTTTAGGCGAGTTATAATTTCTAAGTTTTTTCACTCAAATACCTCCAAAGTTGGACTATGTACTAACGATTAGGCCTTAGATTGGAAATCCAAGTCTTGTGTCTAAATGTTTATATTACCATGCTAGGTCATCACTTTCGAGTCATATGGAAATTGCGCTAAGCCCCCTTAGGTTTTTTAATGTTTTTTGCAAATAAAAAATTTCCCACAAAATCGGGATATTTTAATTGTAATTGTTGATAAGTTTAAAAAGTAGTACTAGGAGGCATTATAGGCCTTGTGGGTATTCGTTTTCACATCCAGAATACCCACTTTACCTAAGTACCACCTTTTCGAGGGTAAATATTGAGTTTTACTCAAGAAAAAATTATTTTCTCTCAAAACAGATAAATAAATGACAAGTAAAAGGCAAAAATCAGAAAATGTTATTTTTGTAGAAACATGTTTCCAACATGTTTTTAGTTAACTATCTCTCTCTCTCACCTCATTGTGACTTCGTGATAGTTTAGAGGGAGTTAGAGTGAGTTAAGTGGGGAGTTCTCTCCACTTGATGGAGATCCCAAAGGCTAGTGCGCACCTCCTTGAGTAGATGGCGCATTGTGGAGTGGGTTGATGATCCCAAGGGAGATCTCCACCTTCCCTTGGCCACTTGGCGCCCTCTCACACTCTCTATCTTCACTAGTGGTGAGTTAACTCACCTTATGGGAGATGTGGCTTGATCCCACACATCCAATTGTCACTTGAGATTTGGGATGTGTGCCCTCCACATTGGAATTCTCACACGAAGTGCTATAAAACTAAGTCACCCTCCTCTTTTGAACTAGTTCGAGTTGGGGAGAAACTTCTTGTGTTTGTAACTTATTGTATTGTACTATCATTTGTGGAGTAAAGCAAGAGACTTTGGAGGTCAAATTTGGTGTTGTGCTTCATGTGTGTGGATAATTCATGTCTTATTTTGATCATAAGAGGTAATATTGTATTGTAGTTTGCATATCTTTTCCATTTGAATGAAGGTATTGTTTCCTAGATTGTATAATTTATCAAGACTATTTTGATTGATAGGTTTTACTTTCTTTAATATTATGAGATATTTGAATTGCATACTTTTCCAGATGGATTAACTTGCTATTGAGATCTCATGTGTAGGAAGCACTGTATTTGATTGGAAAGGGGAGTGTGCACCCCCGTTTTGTGAAGTATTTTGTTTACGGGTTGCCCATCCTCAAAGGAGTGGAAGGATTTGCCTAGCGTATCCTCTACATCCTTGAAGGTTTCAAGTAGACAAAGTCCCTCTGCATAAGTACCAAAGGACTCCATAGCCCATAAAAGAAATTCCACCTTGCAGGCTCTCTCTCTCTCTCTCTCAACTTTTTAAATTTCTTTTGGTTACTTTGGGTTGCATGTAAAGACTTGGATCTAGTTTTATTTCAAATCTTTAGACATCTAGTTTTGCATGAAAAGATAAGTTAGATCCTTTTTGTACTTTCAAGTTTCATTTTAAATTTGGATCTCATAGGAAAAGGTCTCATTTTAACAAGTTCTTTCTTTCAAATTTTAAAGGTTAAAAGGTAGTTATTTTTTCTAAAAGTTTTCAATGTGTAATCAAGCTAGTTAGTGTCATTTGCTTGTTGTTTTAGTACAGCAAACAAAAGTCACTAAAAGAGTCTTCTTTTAGCTTTATTTTAACATCAAAAAGTCTTAAAATTTTCATTTTTATACTTAGATTTTTTCTAGCAAGTTTGGGCTTTAAGGTTTGTTATCCAAAGGCACTTCTAAAGTGTATTTTGGTGCATTTAATATCTATTTGTTTGCTGGTTTTTTGCTACTTAGATTTTTTCTAGCAAGTTTGGGCTTTAAGGTTTGTTATACAAAGGCACTTCTAAAGTGTATTTTGGTGCATTTAATATCTATTTGTTTCCTAGTTTTTTGCAGGTCACTAACAAAACAAGGGGAAACTCTACTAAATTTTGAAGAAATCGAAGCATTTTTTACATCTGGAAGCACCCCTTTGAAGACTACACTTTTTGAAACTTTGTAAACCTTGTGATCCGGAGATATAAGAACCACAAGCCTCCCCAAGAAATAAAAATTATTGTAATAAGAAAGTAATAAAATAAGTGGGGTACACAGTCCCCACCTTTTTTTTTCCCCCTAAGGGGGGACCAGTGTTGTGGTGTGATCATCTTGCATGGTTTCCCTTTTTGCTTAAAGTTCTACAATTTCACATCTTAAAACTATTTTAAAAGGAACCTAAATCATAAACACTACAAAGCAATCTTAGTTTAGCTTTCTATTTTTGATAAGTAGAACACTAATTGCTAGATTAGTTTTCCTTCCAGCATTTTACTTTCAGTTTTTACTTTTGCAAATAAACCCGTCCCCTCAGCTCCCCTAAGTAGACTTACGCCAAACAGGGGTTGCACAATGTGGAATTAGTTTAATTAGAAAATCTTTTATTTTTGTGCAACTTTTATTTTATTGCAAATAAACCCATCCCCTCAACACCCTGGTGTATGCTCTGAACTTTTGCGAGCCTAGCTCGATCTGGGGAACTCATCAGAACCGGGGCTGGTCAATGTGAATTTAGTCTAATTAAGACAATCTCGAAAAGTTGATATTGCTTTGTTTGGAAACCACGTGAAGGGAGTGTGTGAAGTCATACGGGAACTTCGAGATCTAGGTTCTCCCCGTGTTGGACCTTCGGCACGTTCATTGAGCTTGTTGGTGAAGTCATTAGGCTTCGGCAAGTTCTCCGCAAATTCCAAGCAGAGGGATAGCCTCTTAAGAGACCACGTTTTAAAGTAGCTTTATTTTCAAGCAGCATTTCACAAACACATTCATAATAATCTTGTTCAACACTTTAAACTTTTGACATTAAGCAACTTCTAAAATTTACAAGAAACACACTTGCAAGACTCCACTTTTCAGCTGCAACTTGTGATACACAGCATCTCACAGAAATTTTATTACATTTGGCACTGATCCACACTATTTTGCTTATCCTCTACTTCAAAGTGTTTGTATCCTTTTTTCATATAAGTTGTATCTTTTATGCAAATATCTTGGATGCTCTAGTTTCAAACATAAGTAAATCATATTTTTTACATGTCATTTATTTTTTACATGTGTGATGTATCACTAGCCATCTTATCCATATTATCTATCAGTTCTCTATTCATATTTATGTGGCAATATATTTATTTGATGTTGTTGTTGCTTTAGATGCTTAAAAATTTGAAAAAAACAGAATATTTTTGTATTTTTTTAATTTTGCTGATATTTTCCCCGATGTTGCCGATAAGTTGTTTTTCGGGCCCCCGACGATATTTTCACCAACATGATGTTTGCAACACTGGTATTGACCATAATGTTGGCATGCTTAGAGCCAAGAGAAACATAAATGATTAGTTGGTATTTGTAACAATCAATACACACCTATTGCAGATCCCGTTGACACATATAATGCATCACTGTAAAACAAGGCTATTTCAACAATAAGAAGGAAGAGCACCTGAAATTTTCTGTAGTTTCATTTGGATTAGGTCCATCAATAGGCCATCTTTCTGGCTTAAATTTATCTGCATCCACCCAATGATGAGGTGACCTATGAAGGTTCCACAGTGAAATAAAAATATCTTCATCCCTGCATAGCAAATGCAATCCACAGCTGATGAACAGAGCTGAAAGAGATAGCCTTGATATTATATGAATGCAAAAATACAGTACTCTATGGTGATGAATAGAAGAACGAGTCCATTCAGAAAAAACCTAATTCCATACACAAAGCTGTGTATAGAAACAGTAGCATGCTAGAGTGGTCCTGCTGAGAATGCTTTTCTGAGTCCTTATAGAAGAGCTGAGTTATTTCTCAATGAGATGCTACGATTTTGAACAAGACAATGTTAGTTAAGTTGGGGTAGGTCTCACTTCTTAATAGGGTATCCACCAAGCACATCATCTTCAAGAGACCTGCGGATCAACACTGGTGGTTGAGGGTAGAGTCGTAGTCCCTGCAGAGAACCACCATGAAACAAATACATCAGAAACCAAGTTTTTCTAAGATATTCAAGCTGTCCAGAAATAAGAACAACAAAACTAGCTTCTTTCTAGACCAAAATACCATTTAATTTCAGTTTCATACCTCGTTAATAACACGAGTTGTGTACTTGAGATTCTTCATGTCTTGAATAGTAGGAAGGCGATCTCCAAGTACTGAATCAACCTGCCAATGTTATGAACAAATTCAACTTAGGATTCTATATTCTATTAACAACAAAAAGGTAGTTAACAAGGCCAGTGAAGAATGGGAGGGAGACTCATCCCAATAATTAAAAAGGCAAAGAAACAAGCATTTGAACTAGATTAATAAGAAAAGCACTGAGAGATGTACAAATTGCAGGTAACCTCACCTCTCTTTGAAGCTTCAATTGAACTTCAGGATTCTGCACAAACCAATTTCAATAAACAACCATTTATTCAATTGGAAAGGCTTACACCCCATCAAGATTTCAATTGAATTTAAAATCTCTGCATAAAAAGTCATTGCAAAGGGAAAATGATAAGCAAGCACTCTTAACCTTCCTCTTTTTAAGTAATGGTCACAAATATAATTTCAAAATTGCTTAAACAATTCTGTTAAAATCACTAAATGCTGTGGTGAAACAAAAGGGTGAAAGCAAGAAAAGGGATAGGACACGAAGATGTGTTTTACTACTGTTTATTTTGTAATATATGATTTAATTTTCTCAATGGAAAAGGTGAGAAAGGAGAAGACTAATACCAAGGAAATCATACTACTCAATTCAAGATATGAACCCTCATAACATTGCTCACAGTTAGAAAGAAGTAACTACTACTAACGTTCTAGTATTTTCTGCAGCTTTGTCAGCTCTCCAAGGTTTTCTTTGGTTTTGGGTACTTATTTCTCATCACAGTATATTTTGCTCAAGAAGAAGAACATAATTAGAAGCACTTAATGCCAGGGCTTCTTACTTCCTGCAAATACATGTTCATTTTGCATTTTGGACACTCTTTTCAGCAGCATTGTGCCAGGAGATGTGGACTTTGGGAGTTCGGTACAAATCATTAGTGTTGTATGGGAAATCTGGTTCAAGCATCATCTTGTTTATCATGCATAGGAGAGATGGTGATGGAGATCCTGGTACCTTTCATTCATGTATTTGGTGTTGATATTATGGTAGTTGCGTGAGGTATTTGTTAGAAAGTAATGGATGTGCTCGTTTAACCATAGACAATATAGCAATATTGTCACCCAACCATAGGCCGAAGCCACCCCCGAGCACCTTAACCTTGACAGAGAATGATTCTGGAAGCAAGCCAATATCCAACCAAGGCTAATGCACAAAGATAACCAAGACTGATTAGAAAGTCCAACCATAACCAACAGAAAGTCCGAGCCTAAACCAGGAAACCAGACTGCGACAGCTGCAGGTTGCAGTTGCTCCCCAGACTTGCGCACTAGCCCAATTCCTGCAGTGCACACTTCTTCCCAGCTGCAATTCTGAGCAATGTATACAAAATGAGGTCTGGCTACTTGTATTTATACTATTTCCTGAGCTGTCTGGGCCAACTTCTCATTTTGGAGACTAAATACTTAATATTAATTATTTCTTGGAGCTGACTTGTCTTCTAGGGTTATATTCAATGATTTAGGGTTACTTCTTGCCTCCCGGAATATTCTATTCTCGTCAGGGTTACACGTGGAGGTAAATACCTCTCGCAGCTACCATAATATCAACACTCTCTCCTAGCTAGGGAGAAATTGAAGGCAATGGTCTTGAGCACAAACATACCATTCAACCGGTAGCATCATCATAGTCGTATAGACTATCTCATGATTAGATCGCGAGCACCATCATCACTATCAGTGTCATCTAACAACATCAACTGCATCATCTCTCGAAACCATACTCCATCTGAGTAATCAGACATGATGCTGAATAAGTCACTCACTCCAAGACGTGATACAAAAACCATTCTTCTAGTCCAGGCATATGTACTAGAAGAATAAATGTCCTGGACCATTTTCCGTCTGGAGAATCTCTGTCAATCAGTACATTGATCATCCATCTAGCTGATAATCATTTTCAACACTATTGATAGTCTACAAGGCAATCAAAACAATGTCATTCAATAGAACAAAATTGTGTCTATCCATAGTAGTACACAACTACAATCCAGTGGTACACTACCACATCAATTAGCACACAACTACTTAATCAGTGACACATAGTCACAACCAGTGGAACACATCCACCACAGTAGCATACATCTACTGTCCAGAGACATACAGTCTCCATAACAATCATATCATCTGATATCAACCTGCATAGAAAAACAATGTCATGATATAAACTGAATCATCTGGAACATTCTTCCACTCACATCTGTGAGATCTGGAAGAGCATCTGCCCTTAGATGGTAAGACATCATTCATGAGCTATCTGGACTATTCTTCTCAATCATAGAAGAATAATTGTCATGATTTCTGAGCCTGGACCATTCACCTATCTGGGCCATTCCTCCGGCACTAAACAAAGTGCAACCTGGAGAGAATGAGTCTGCCCTAGGGAATGCCTGTCCCTGATTATTGAACCTAGACCATTCACCTATCTGAGCCATTCCTCTGGCACTAAACAAAGTGAAACCTGGAGAGAATGAATCTGCCCTAGGGAATGACTGTCCAGACCATTTCCTAAGGAAATGATTTTCCTGCACCAACCTCCAAAACAAACCATTCTTCGAAACTGCTCACAACTGTGAGCTTCGAAAGAATGACTGTCTGGCAAGGCGAACCAGTCTTCTTGACCACTATTGAGAGTGACTGCCAAGAAGAGAGATTGTCCTAGACCATTCCCCCACACTGGCCACAAGGAGAATCGTTGTCTATGGTACATCAGCGATCCATCGAACCATTTTCATTACGAAAATGACCATTCGATCTGAACCATTTTTCGAACTGGAAAATGCATGTCCGTCAGAAATCTCAAACCACTTTCCGAACTGGAAAGGAACTGCTCATCCTGGACCATTTTTCGAACTGAAAAATGACTGTCCATAAATCAATAACACATCAGTGCTCCCTCCCAACTGTTAATGTTTTAAGCCATTATTATAGTTCTTTGCATTTCAATAGATAAGAGCAACATAAGAACAAAAGCACTGAGAAATACACATTCACAAGAGACACAACATTTATCCTGGGAAACCCTCTAGGGGAAGAAAACCCAGCAAAAACTTCCTTATCATAAATTGCCAATACAATGTCAAGAGATAACTCAAACCAATACAGATAGTCCTCTCCAAAAGATGCGCCACTCTTCTCCCTCTCTCCAACTGGTAAGTTGCAACTTGCCTCTTAAGAATGAGCAAGTGAGTTGTGTTCAAATGAGGCGCTAGCCTCCTGTATTTATACAAGTTCTGGCACGTGTGAAGTGTCTCTTCACTGGCAGGGCCGACTTCTCAATCTGGGTGGGTAAACCCACTTTTATTATATTTCTGGGTCTCTTAATTAACTGCTGGGGCTGACTTCTTATTCTGCCTATTACAATTGTCTGTTGACCAATCCGCAAAAGGGGATTTGGTCCTAATACAATTACCGACATGATTAATCCACAATGGGGATTAATCCTATGAATAAAATAACAATAATAATAAGAATACTCTTCACAGTTACATTATTTCAACACCAACCTGGGAGTCATCTCTTCCCTTTTCAATAAGGAAGTCGTCTCCACGAGCTCCAGCTTGTTTCTTGAGTACGCAAACTCTTTCATCTTGGACAGAGGCTTTACCAAAATATTTGCTTATCTGCTCATCTGTGGAGATATATTGGAGGACCACTTCTTCTTTCTGGACCTCATCACGGAGAATGTAATTCTCAATGTACTTCGGTCTTTCTGGAACATTGGTTTTCTCTGAAGGCTTCATATAGCTCTGATCATTATAGTATATCATAGTTGGATTCAACTCTTTTGTTTCCTGCTAGCTCATGACATCATGGTAAGGCTCAAACTGGAACATATCCAAGTGGCACTTCTTCTGTCATCATGAGAGTTTGTCATGGATTAGCAATCCATCATCCTAGACTTCTGAGTAACCATTCTGATACAATATCTTTGTTATAGAAAAAATTTCACCACACTTTTGTTGTGCATTGGAGGCTCTGCACCAAGTTGTTTGAATTACAAGATCTTCTTCCATCTACATACAAGGGTCTCTTTCTGGTATACCTCAAAACCTTGAGGTTGCTCTTTATACGCTTCTTTGTTCAATTACTCTGTTGAGGAGAACAGTCCTTATATTCATCTGATGTATGCTCCAATCCATGGATAATGCAGGAGATATAATGGCTTAGGTATGTCTGGTTACTGGAACAAGCTATCATCATAGTCTTCTCCCTCCATCTGGGAGAACCTTTAGTTCTGGATCTCGTAATGCTTCCATTCATAAGTCTTCCATACAATGTTCTTTATCACAACTTCCATTTCTTCTGCTTGATTGCTTCTAGAAGGTTCAGACTAAAGATGGTAGTCTTGTGATTCTTGATATAATGACTGGTTGTTCTGGCTTTTCTTTCTCTCTTGGAATCTTCATGTTCTTCCTCATGTTTCTCTTTAGCTCTTGGGTCCATGGAGTTTTCTATAGATTCCATGCCCT
>ML778512.1:1297603-1319382 GCA_009831015.1 Picea engelmannii | reverse complement strand
TAAATCACTTTAATTAATTAATTAACCTTTTTACCTCTAAAAAACACCTTATCTCTCCTTGTGGCTTCCCTAGCCACTGAAAGTCACTTCTCGTCATCCTATCCTGTAGTGTTGTTCCTCCTGATTCCAATGAGCTATTACACTGAGAGGTTCCTCCAAGTATAGTGCCCAAAATGACCTCTTCAGTGAATTTAATTGACTTATAGCCAAAAATACTCAAAACCATGGAAATCGTCGGAATGCCATGGAACCAAAGCCAATCTGTGCGGAATGGCTCATAATGATGGAATAGGATGAGTAACGCAAGTTGGACCCCACAATGCCTCTCAATAACCCTTGTACTTGATATAACATCCATCTGGCTACTTTGGTCATCATAAACCTCTGAACTGTGATGATGTCACAAAGTGGGGACATTACACCTGTGCTTAGCCACAGGCACATCCTGTTGATTTTTCAATAAGCTAGGTTAAGCATGAAGTTCATTCCATTTTATCATTTAACTTAACCATAGACAATAATGTTGCAGCAACTAAGATCACAAGAAGAAACACCATGCACAAGAACACAAGAAGTATCCTGGGAAACCCTTCTCAACAAGGGAAGAAAACCCAGCGAAATCCTTTGTTGTATTCTTCAAGAGAAATACCTTCACCACCAAGAAAGACCTAGCACACAAGAGGGTGCTCAAACCCTAGAAGACTAGCGCCCAAGAGAGGTGCGCACCTTTTCCCAAGTAGATGTATTTGCTGAAATTTCCAAACTCACATGAAAGATATGTTTCCACAATGGGGATTTTACTTTTACTTATACTAACCTAAACCTGTAAACTAAAGTGTATATTGGCTCAACAGAGCCGACCTCTCTAAGTCACATTATAATTATTATTATCAATATTATTATTATTATTATTATTATTATTATTATTATTATCCAGATTAATTATCTTTTACATTTATTATTAATCACATTAAGGTGGGGCCGACCTGTACCCTTTACATATCAATTAGGGTTACAGGCAGGTCTGACTCTTGAACAATATATAGCAAAGGATCTGATACACCCACTAGTGCTCATCCATTAGGGGCACATCCATAGGGATGTCATATCTCTGGTTCACTGCATTCCACAGAAGAACCAAATCTTCACACGTTCACCTATGCTCGTCCACAGGCACGTCCACTCTACAGATCTTCATTCCGACTGCCTCACACAGGAGAATCATCTGGAGTCTTCTCGTCAACTCTGTTGCTCAGAGGAGGTTAATACAGCATCTTCATTTACGATGCACCCAGCACTTTGGGATTTCACACGTTCACCTTGTGCTCAGCCATAGGCACGTCTAACTCAACAGATCGCCTTTCCCACTGGATAATCATCTAGAGTTCTTCTCGACTCTCTAAATGGAGGAGGTCATCTCTACGTTCCTAGCTCTATCTCAGGCAGGAACCACGTACCCTTCTTAGGGGCTTTCTCTCAGGTTTGTAAGCTGAGAGAAAGACTCACATAGCTGCAATGATCCACATCTCACAGTTTTGTAAGCTAGAGAATGTCTCACATAGCTGCATTCATCAACACGTCCAACTCAACAGATCTTCTTTCTCACTGCGTTACACAGGAGAATCATCTAGAGTTCATCTCAACTCTCTGCAAGGAGGAGGCCAGCACAACGTTCCAGTTCTGTCTCAAACAGGAACCACACACCCAACTCATGGGCTCTCTCTCAGGTCAACTCAATCAGTCTGTGTCCTGGAAGATGTCTCACGCAATTGTAATCATCAACATCTTCGGCCTATGGTTGGGTGACAATATTGCTATATTGTCTATGGTTAAACGAGCACACATATTATTTCTAACAGGTTATGGGCCCACACTATCTTCGGACAGTCTAACCGCTGGAAGATAGATTGGGAGGATTTGCTCAGTTACAGTTGCAGTTGCAGTCAAAGTTTTTGTTGCAGCAACGAAACCCTAACCCTCTTGTTGAGTCACCTTAAGTGAAGAGATTGACCTAATTTTTGGATAGCCTAGTGCGCCCTAACCTAGCGCACTACCTGGTACTCTCAGCAAGCTAAGACATCAAGTTTGAGTTTTTGGTCAAAGTCAAAGGTTGACCAAGTCAAAGTAGTCATGACTTACTCTCTGAAATCAAAAAACAAGTTAGAAGGAGCTTCTAACTTCAGAGCATGGAAGACAAGGATTGACCTCATCCTTGCCAAGAATAAAGTGTTGGATATCGTGAAAGGAAAGATCGTGGAACCACAGCTTGAAGAAGGAAAAGAGAAGGAACCTCAAAACATTGCAATTATGGGGAAGTTCAAGGACAATGACATCAATGCCATGAGTATCATAGTGGACTCTGTAAAAGACCACTTGATACCCTACATTTCTTATCTTGACTCATCTAAGAAGATGTACGATGCCTTAATTAATCTCTTCTCAGTAAGAAACATTGGACAAGTAATGAGTCTGAAGAATGAGCTTTGAGACATGAAAATGAATGATGATGAAAGCATAACATCATACTTTGTGAGAATCTCTTAATTAAGAGATCAACTACAAGCTATTGAAGAAATCATTTCAGAGAAGGAACTAGTAAATATAGTACTCAATGGCCTTCCCAAGACATGGGATGCATTTTCCGCGAGCATGAACACAAGAAAGGAGTATTCCACATTTGAAGAACTTTGGACTTGCTATGCACGAGAAGACTCAAAGATTAGCACAAAAGAGAAATTCCAAAGGAAAGACGATTATCAAGCCTACACAACAAAGTTCAAGAAATTCAGGAATAAGAAGAAGTTTGACTCAAGGAAGAAACCAAATCAAGAGAAGGATATGTCAAAAATACAATGCTTCAACTGTCGAAAATATGGTCACCACAAGAATCGTTGTCTTGAGTTAAAGAAACGGAAGGAAACACACGAAGCAACAGTTGCCGAAGAAAAGGAACCCTCAAAGAAAGTCAAACAAGATGAAGCAGATTTCTTCTTCTATTCAAGGTAACAATATTCTTCTGTAACATAGTCCTTGTACATACCATGTTTACATAGTTCTTGTATATCTATTTCTCAGAAGATAAGATGGTCAGTGAAACAACACCTATGGAAGAATAACAAGATGAGGATTACTATTACAATGATTACTAGTCAAGTAATATAGTTGAAAAGATGAAGTACGTTGGCAATACTTGGTAACAATTCCCGTGGAAGCTATTATATAAGTAACAACTGCCAGATAAGCTGAAATCAGAATCAAACTTGAAGAGACCCAGAAGATGTCAAAACAGAAAGAAGTCAGCAATCAAGAGGAAATTAGAAAAAGACTTGTGACACTTTGCAGAAAGCAATAAGGATGCAAACAGAAGTGTGGACTATCTTAGATGGAGGGAGCTTATTACAGAATTCCAAAAAGAAGAGCATGCATTCATACATGAAGCAAGGATTAGGAGGGAGCTAATCCTAAATGATACGATCCATTGAGGATTATGAAGTATCTGTCCATGTTCCAATTGAAAGTAACAGCCATGATAAACAGCACGTGTTCAGTTTGACTCTAGAAGAAGTCTTCTTCGAAAAGAAGCCTTAAAGTATCCTTAGTTGTCCATCTACATCCATGATTCTATGATGAAAGGAAGAAGTTGGAATCTTCAGGGCATGGAATCTATAGAAGACTCCATGGAACCAAGAGCTAAAGTGAAACATGAGGAAGAACATGAAGATTCCAAGATAGAAAGAAAAGTCAGAACAACTAGTTATTATACCAAGAATCACAAGACTACCAGCTTGGTTTGAACCCACTAGAAGCAATCAAGTAGAAGAAACAGAAGTTATGATAAAGAAGTATGTAAGAAAATGTGAAAAAGACTTATGAATGGAAGCATTGCGAGATTCAGAAGTTCTTCCAGAAAGAGGGAGAAGACTATGACGACAGCTCGTTCCAGTAACCAGACAAACCTCTACATGAGCCATTATATTTTCTGCAATATCCATGGGTTGGAGTTTACATCAGATCAATGTAAAGATTGTTCTTCTCAACAGAGTAATTGAAGAAGAAACGTATGTACAGCAACCTCAAGGTTTTGAGGTATACCAAAAAGAGACCCTTGTATACAGATGGAAGAAGACCTTGTATGGATTCAAACAACTTGGTGCAGAGCCTCTCATGCACAGCAGAAGCGTGGTGAAAAATTTCTATGACAAAGATAGTGTATCAGAATGGTTACTCGGAAGTTCGAGATGATGGATTGTTAATCCATGTCAAACTCTCATGATGACAGAAGAAGTGCTACTTGGATATGTTTCAGTTTGCTACTTGGATATGTTTCAGTTTGGGCTTTGCCACGATGTCATGAGCTAGCAAGAAACAAAAGTATTGAATTCAACCATGATATATTGTAATGATCAGAGCTATGTGAAAGCCTTCAGAGAAAACCAGTGTTCCATGATAGACCGAAGTACATTGAGATCAAGCATTATATCCTTCATGATAAAATCCAGAAGAGAGAAGTGGTTCTCCATTATATCTCCACCAATGAGCAGATAGCAGATATTTTGATAAAGCCTCTATCCAAGATGAAATGTTTGCATACTTAAAGATGGGGCTCGTGTAGACAACTTCCTTATTGAAAAAGGAAGAGATTACTCCCAGGTTGGGAGGGAGCACTGATATGTTATTGATTTATGGAGAGTCATTTTTCAGTTTGAAAAATGGTCCAGGATGAGCAGTTCCTTTCCAGTTCGGAAAGTGGTTTGAGATTTCTAACGGAAAATGGCCCAGATCGAACAGCCATTTTCGTAATGAAAATGGTCTAATACACTGTTGATGTACCATAGACAGCGATTCTCCTTGTGGCCAGTGTGGGGGAATGGTCTAGGACAGTCATTCTTCTTGGCAGTCACTCTGAGTAGTGGTCAAGTAGAATGGTCCGCCTCGCCGGGCAGTCATTATTTCGAAGCTCACAGTTGTGAGCAGTTTAGAAGAATGGTTTGTTTTGGAGGTTGGTGCAGAACAATCATTTACATTAGGAAATGATTCGAACAGTCATTCCCTAGGGCATATTCATTCTATCCAGGTTTCACTATGATTAGTGCCGGAGGAATGGCCTAGTTAGGTGAATGGTCCAGGTTCAGCAATCAGGGACAGGCATTCTGTAGGGCAGACTCATTCTCTCCAAGTTGCACTATGATTAGTGTCGGAGGAATGGCCAAGTTAGGTGAATGGTCCAGGCTCAGAAATCAGGGACAGTTATTCTTCTATGCTTGAGAAGAATAGTCCAGATAGCCCATGGCTGATGTTTTACATTCTGAGGGCAGATGCTCTTCCAGATCTCACAAATGTGAGTTGAAGAATGGCTCAGATGACTCAGTTTATATCATGATATTGTTTTATGCAGGTTGATATCAGATGATATGATTGCTATGGAGACTATATGTCTCTGGACAGTAGATGTATGCTACTGTGGTGGATGTGTTCCACTGGTTGTGACTATGTGTCATTGATTAAGTAGTTGTGTGCTACTTGGTGTGGTTGTGTACCACTGGATAGTAATTGTGTACTACTATGGATAGACACAGTTGTGTTCTATTGAATGGCATTCTTCTGATTGCCATCAGTAGTGTTGGAAATGATTACCAACTAGCTAGATAGTCCGTGTGTTGGTGGACAGACATTCTCCAGGCGGAAAATAGTCTAGGACATTTATTCTTCTAGGTCGTATGTCTAGATTAGAAGAATAGTCCTTGTAGCCCATGGCGTGGCTTCCAGCATCTGTTGGAACAGTTATTCTTCTAGGACATATGTCCAGATTAGAAGAATGGTTCTTGTATCACTCTGTGGAGTGAGTGATTTATTCAGCATCATGCTTGATTACTCAGATGGAGTATGGCTTCGAGAGATGATGCAGCTGATGTTATCAAATGATACCAATAATGATGATGGTGCTCATGATCTAATCATGAGATAGCCTGTATGGCTATGATGATGCTACCGGTTGAATGGTATGTTTGTGCTCAGGACCATTGCCTTCAATACCTCCCTAGTTAGGAGGGAGTGTTGATATTATGGTAGCTGCAGGAGGTATTAACCTCCACGTGTAACCCTGACAAGAATAGAATATTCTGGGAAACAAGAAGAAACCCTAAAGCATTGGACATAACCCTAGAAGACAAATCGGCTAAAGGAAATATTTAATATTGAGTTTTTAGGAGGAGCAGTATAAATACAGGATGCTAGAGCTCATTTGACACAGCTCAGCTCGCAACTGCAGAAATTCAGGAAGTGCGCAAGTCTGGAGAGTAGCTGCAGCTACAGCTACTGCAACTAGTGTTTTCAGTTTTAGGCTTGGACTCTCTCTTGGTTATGGTTTGGACTTTTTGCTTGCTATGCTAACTCTAGAGAGTGATACGCTACCTTGATTGGCTATTAGGCCTAGGGTTTGCTTCCGAAATTATTCTTTCAAGGTTAAGGTGCTCGGGGGTGGCTTCAGCCTATGGTTGGGTGACAATATTGCTATATTATCTATGGTTAAACAAGCACACCTATTATTTCTAACATTTGGAAGGGTGGTTTTGTTGTTGAATTCACATACTCGGAGGCACAATTGAAGATGTAGCAGCATCTCACCTTTGGGGCATTTTGTTATATTTTTTATGCATATTTGTTCATTGAGGGTATCTTTCACATTCCCAAAGGAAAATTTGCATATTTCAAAAAGTGACTCATCATCTTGCACACATTGGAATGTTTTACAAGGCATGATTGAGGTTTCTTGGAGAACACACTACGTAGCAAGATTGACACATGGCATCCAACCCTCCTCTTCATAGTCAAACACACAAGAATAAAGGAGCACCCCACCTTTGAGCATTGTAGGGCATACTTCAAGGTGAAATGTGGTCCCAAGACCTCTTCCACGCCCCTACTCAAAGCACAAATTCCAAGAAAGGATAAGTGCACCACATGATAATGGTTCTTACTGCATGATCCACCTCATCAAGACCTAGGAAGAGGGAAATCTGCATATTATTTGAGGAATGCCCTAGATTAGGGGGATGTTGAGTTGCTCTATTCTATGATTAGTGGGAGAGAAGGTAAAAGGTACCCCTATTCTAGGAGAGTGCTCCACTTAAGAATCATTCGAGGTAACTTGGAGCACATTTTATGGGAGAAGAAAAAGCAAATAACTCCTAGCCTAGACGAGCACTCCACCTATAATGAGGAATTTGAAAGTTTCAAGGCATATTTTGTGGGAATTTCCAGCGACCTTGAGGAGCAGCCCACCTTGGGTGAAGAAATCAACATGTTTTATACGAAAGTTTGTTGAAGACCTCTCCTTGTTGATATTATGGTAGCTGCAGAAGGTATTAACCTCCATATGTAACCTTGACTAGGATAGAATATTCTAGAAGCAAAAGAAACCCTAAACAAATGTGTGAGAACCCTAGAAGACTAGTCGGCTCAATAAAATAAATAATATTAAAGTATTACCCTCTAGAAAGAGAAGTTGGCGTAGACAGGTGACAAGAAGGACTATAAATAAGAGGCTCTTGAGCTCATTTTATACACACTACACTCACTCTCTCAGTAAAGTATAGCGCAAGTTTGGAGCTGCGGTTGCAAAAAAGGAAGGTGCATCTTTTGGGGTGATTCTTGGTCTCTCTCTCTCTAGCGCCATCTATCCCAAGATATGCGCCACACCTTCTAGTATCTCTTGGTGGTATTCTTAGTGACATCTTGGAGTATATTGGTGGATTTCTTGAAGGTTCAAATTTGGAAAAGAAGTGCAACTGCAACTGCCGCAGTTAAGTATTGCTCTTGTTCTGTGGTTATGGAGTATCTCTCTCTTGTGCGCTACCCTTGAAGGAGGTGTGTTCTCCTTGTCTTGTGTTGTTGCTGCAGTTGGATGGTGTTTTTTGGTTAAATCTCGTGTTCCTGTTGCAGCTAAGGTTTATCTTTTGGTTCTAGTGTGGCTTTCCAGAATCATTCTATCTAGCAGAGGTGAAGGTGCTCAGGGGTGGCTGCATGCCTATGGTTGGGTGACAATAATGATATTGTCTATGGTAAAACAAGCACATCGAAATATTTCTAGAAGGTTATGGGCCCACACTACCTTCATAACAGTCTAACCGTTGGAAGGAAGTTCGGCAGTTCTTTGTCAACTTCATTGTAGCACCAGTTGCAGTTGCAACTAGGGTTTTGGTTTTTGCAGCAGCAACAAACCCTAACCTAATTCTTTGGGCAATTTTAGTGAAACGTTGGGGCAAATTTCTGGGTATTCTAGTGCACCCTAGCCTAGCGCACCCTCTGGTGCCCTCAGCTAGCAAAAACATCAAGTTTGAGTTCTTGGTCAAAGTCAGGTTGACTAGTCTGGTCAAAGTCAAAGTCAAAGGTCGACTTTTGGTCAAAATTTATTTTTGTGGTCAAAGTTGAAATTTCAAGGTTTCTAGCCTGTTCTAATCATTGAATCTTTTTGATTCAGTTTCTAACCTCTTATTGTCAAGATCGTGTCTAGTTTCAGATTATAAGACAAGTTGAACAATGCTACAAATTTCAAAGATATGCACTTGTACATGCTTTTCAAGTTATATCATCCAGCAAAGCATGAGTGTGTTTGAAGGGGATGTACAAGATACCTTGTCCAAGTAGTGATCTTGGATTCATTACATTCAGAGGAACAAGCGCACCCTCCCTAGCAGTTGTGGCTCCAGGTTCCAGGTTTGATTGATCAAATTATTTAGTTTCAATTTGCACATATCAAGTTTGATAGTTGCTACAGTACAAGTAAACATTATAGTTGTGACAACAATCTTTGAAAGGTTCTATTACTGCTAGGTATACTTGGTTGCATGTAAGTACTATTGATATAGATGCTTATTACACTTGTTTGCAAAATGAACTAACATCTCCTCTAGGAGATATTTCTTGTTTTGCTCTCGGGCAGGTCACCTTGGTAATTCTATGATGACTACCATCCTTGTTACCATAGATATGTTCTTATGAAAATGCTATTAGAAATACTTTTTCTCTTGTTGTTCTTGTTTCGGGAAAGTCACGGGTGATAGCTCTGAGAAGAAGCTACAGTGACAGTTGCAAACATGGAGCAGATGACTCCATCAAGTGGTGAGGCAGGGGATCTCACCAAGTACCAATTCTAAAGGAAGCGTGTAAAGCAAAAGGAGTTTTGGACATCATGTGTGGACCAATGTCAACCTCCTCACTAAGCGAAGAGGTCGGGATTAGGAGGGAGCAAATTGTCCCACATAATCCTCAACAGAATGATGTGGCAAAAAGAAAGAATCGGTACATTGAAGAATCTATTAAGGCAATGATGAATGAAAAGAATCTATCCATGTTTCTATGGGGAGAAGCAGCTATGACAGCCGTATATGTTCAGAATAAAATTCCTCATCGTATATTGAAGAACATGACTCCAGAAGAAGCCTTCTATGGAAAGAAGCCAAGTGTTGAACACTCTAGGATCTTTGGTTGTCCTGTCTATATTCATGTTCCCAAGGACAAAAGAAAGAAGTTGGAACCTTCAAGAAAGAAGGGTATATTTGTTGGATATAGTGAGTCATCAAAAACTTACAGAATCTATGTTCCAGGTCAACAGAGGGTTAAAATCAGCAGAGATGTGACTTTTGATGAAAAGATTTCCTTTAGGAAATCTATAGAAGATTCCATGGATTCCATTTGTTATCTCTCAAAATGAATCCGTCAATTTGTTCCTTTTTGTACGTGATAGCATGGTCATAAATTAGGGTCCTATAATTTATGAAATTTTTAGAAGTGTCAAAATAAAGGATCTAAGATGTTATCTTAGAAATAAATCGATCAATAAAAGGTCTTTTCAAAAAATCGAGAAAAAAGCTTTTCCCCAGCTAACATTTGTTTTGAAGTTGAAGTTAGGTGGTGAAAGCCTTAGGTTTCAATGGCTAAAGTGTACTCTCAACAGCAAGCGAGCCGGTGAAAGCATTAACACGGGTTTTCCTCCAACGACTCCAGAAACCCAAAAAGGATACGCCGGACACACGTCATACAATCATTATGGAGAAGTAATGGACGCAAATGTGTGATGACACCTTTCCATCACGTTTTTGCAGAACATCATGATAGATTGCGCTCACGAAATTCGTGGGGCAGACAGAGAAGGGTTTGAAGACGTGATGCAATCTTAATCATCATTGCAACCAGAGGATAAAGTACCAGTTAGCTAACGACATCAAATCAAATCACCATTTCCTATTTCAAACTCACGGCTTTCAAAAATTTATATTCTGGGGTTTCATATTTCATTGATAACACAGAGTTGTTTTCACCAGCGCTAGCCTGTTCCTTGTTAAGAAGTTTGTTGTTTCAACCATGTACAAATTAGCTGGTGATTAAGTTACAGATGGCAAAGAAGCAAGGAGGACGACTTCTGAGGAAAGAATTAGACAATTTATCCTTCTTACAGTCTTATCCAGAGGTGCAGAAGCGTTTCTCAGACGCGAGTTGTATGACATATGTGGAAAGGTTACAGGAAGGCTATCACCAGGCAATTGCAGAGGTTTTTGCAAAGTCTTACGATGGAAGGAAAGCTACAGTGGGCTCGCTGGAGCTAATAGTTGATGAGGTTGCCATCGCTTCAGCAACTGGTTTACCCAGAACAGGCCAAAATTGGTTTAAGACAACAGTGACAAAGAATTTGAATTTTAGATCATACCTCAAGGCAGAATTTTGAAGTATAACCTAGAAGAAAAGCATCCCTGTTTCTTACCTTGAAGATGAATGGCAAGATTTGTTCAAAGGCATTCAGTTATACTTAACCTCAAAGGGCAGGTATGACAAGTTAATGTTATACCATTTTAAACTCTTAGATCACTTCACAGGGAAGGTCCTTCTAAATTTACCTTTCTTTCTTCATAGAAGCCTAACCAAGGTATGTAATAAGATCAGAGCCGAACCATTCAATATCAAAAATGCCCTTTGTCATTATGGCCTGATTAGAATGATCATCTTGGGAGAATTGAGACAGAGAGAAAGAACTTGGCAGCACTTTCTCTTCTGGGAAGGTTTTGAGACCCAAACTCAACCTGTAAATGAACAGAAGAAAGCATGCAAGAAACAGTCAACCCCTCAGAGTAGCTCAAGGAGAAGGAGAGCTCTCCCAAAGCCACCAGAAGACAAGAATTCAAGCATAAAGCCCAAGAAAGCTAAAAAGAAACTAGATTTTGAAACAAACTCAGAACAATCCACAGTGAAAAAGACAAATGTTCTAAATCTGCCATACACAGATTCAGACACAGAACCAGAAAAGGAAGATGAAAGTCCAGCCAACCAAAGCCCAGAGTACTCCATGGAACCTGCACAGGATTTTGAAGTTTTTACTTCCAAAGATGAAAGTCCAGCCAACCAAATCCCAGAGTACTCCATGGAACCTGCACAGGATTTTGAAGTTTTTACTTCCAAAGATGAAGGTGAAACCTCAAGAAATAAGAAATCAAAGAAAACACAGAAAATTAAGGAGTTGAAAGAGGTAATAGCACAGCAAGAGGTTTTAGAAAGGGTGATAAAGGAAAGATATAAAGCCTTATCAAAAAAATTTGCAAAGACCAATGCAGCATTTGAGAAGCTGGCACGTGAAAGTATAAAGAAGAAAAAGATCACAAAGGATTATAGCATCTTATGGTGGTTAGCTAAGCACCTGAAGAGGAAAATCAAAAAAATGAAGGTAAAAATTACCACACACCCAGATTTATAGATGCTGGCACAGGTTGTTGTAAATTTGCAGGGAGATCAATCAAATAAATAATGATTTGTGATGGAACAACAGTTTTTGATATAAAAGTTTTCCTTTTTTAAAAAACAGAGCTTTCACCAGCACAGAAGGCGCAATTATAATCAATTAGTTGTTGAAAAGAAGAGCTTTCATCGGCTAATTAGCAAATTCTAAGGCGAAGTAGCTGGTGAACCTGCAAAGTAAGAATTTTGAAGATTTGAGGTCAAACAGAGCGGTTTTTGGGTGATTTAAAGGATTAGAGGACATCTAAAAGATGAATCACCAAATCATAAAGGATTCAGTTTCAAAGATTCGTGGAGATTTTGGAGGAGAATACTAAATTGGTCAGCTAAAGCTTTGTTCACAACTGCTGAAAGTTTTCCAACTACTGAAGACATGTGTCCTTTCCTCCATGACACATCAGAAACATAGCAAATGATGAAAACCAAATGTCGAAGACAAGTTTTGAAGACAGTTCGATTCATAGGAACTAGTTCTTAGTTATCCTATTGTATTTAGTTTTGTCTTTTGTTTTCTATATTTAGAAATCCATTTTTCAGGGATCTGAGATCTATTGTAAAGGTTATAAATACTTGTCATTTTGATAAAGTAAGGGTCTGATTTTGGATAGCAGAAATACTCTATTTTATACAAACCTTTCATATGATAATACAAATCACAGTTTTCTCTCTCTATTGATGTCAGATTCTCATCTTTCTTTATGTACTTTTATTCAAGTTGTTTCAGCTGCAGAATGACTGTCATCTCATTGGTTAGATCATAACTTGATTAATAGTTTCTTATCCTTGTTTATTAAACCCTACATTTGTATTTGGTTTATAAGCATCGTTTTCTCACCCACTTTAAAAACTATCATCTGATTATTGATCCTTGAGAGCACTGGTTCATTTGATTCTCATGTTGACTGTCTAAATACCATATTGTAATTGAGTCATCCCATTGATCCACCCATACAAAATACAAAAACAAGTTTACCTTAAGTTACCAAGCATCTTTGACCCACAACCTCAAAGAGTTTCTTGGAGTGATAACACCATCGATGAAGAAGCAGTCAAGAAGACAAAATGGAAGGAAGCTATGATGGAAGAATATCAATCCATCATGAAAAATGATGTATGGGAAATTGTGCCTAGACCTGAAGGAAAGTCTGTAGTCACTTCAAAATGGGTTTACAAGATAAAGCATGCAGTAGATGGGAGTATCGATAAATACAAGGGAAGGTTCATGGCTAGAGGGTTCTCCCAACAGAAGGGAGAAGACTATGATACACCTCCAGTTGCCAAATACACCTCTATTAGAGCCGTCATATCTCTTACAGCATCCTTGGGTTGGAGTTTACATCAGATGGATGTAAAGACCGCTTTTCTCAATGGAGTAATTGAGGAAGAAGTATACATAGATCAACCTCGAGGTTTTGAGGTACACCCGAGAGAAACCCATGTATGCAGATTAAAGAAGGCCTTGTATGGACTCAAGCAAGCTCCAAGAGCTTGGTATGCACGAATTGACAATTACTTGACAAGACTTGCATTTTCCAAGAGCTATATTGATCCAAACCTTTATTACAAGGTTGTGAATGATGCACCTGTGATCCTGCTACTATATGTTGATGATTTGTTTCTGACAAGTGCAGAACCTCTCATTATTCAATGTAAGAGGGAGTTAGCCACTGAATTCGATATGAAGGATCTTGGTCTCATGCATTATTATTTGGGACTAGAAGTATGGCAGAAGCGTGGTGAAATCTTCCTGGGGCAAGGGAAGTATGTTGTAAAGATCCTATAAAAGTTTAGGATGATGGATTGCAAATCCATGGCAACTCCCATGGTGACAGATCTGAAGAAACTGAGAGACTCTTATTCTAATTCAGTAGACTCGTCCCTGTATCGGCAGTTGATTGGCTCATTAATGTATTTGGTTAATACCCGCCTGGACATTTTCTTTGTTGTGAACACGTTGAGTCAGTTCCAGGTGGAACCTAGACATGAGCATTGGATAGTTGCAAAGCACATTTTTAGATATCTTCGTGGGACGCTAAATTATGGTTTGAGATATGCCTCAAACAGTGACGTACAACTACATGGATTTACTGATTCAAATTGGGCAGGGAGTGGAGATGACAGAAAGAGTACTTCTGGTATATGTTTCAGTTTGGGCTCTGTTGTGATATCATGGGTTATCAGGAAACAAAATTTTGTGGCACTCAACACTGCAGAAGTAGAGTATATTGCAGCTTGTGATGCTTGTACGGAAGCAGTATGGCTCTATAAGATGATTTCTGGACTATTTGATCAGGTGTTGGATTCAACTATGATATATTGTGATAATCATAGTTGTGTGAAGCTTTCAGAGAACCCCGTGTTCCATGACAGATCGAAGCACATTGAGATCAAGTACTATTTTATCCGTGATAAAGTCCAGAAGGGAGAAGTGATTCTCGAGTATATCTCCATCGATGAGCAGACAGTTGATATTTTGACGAAGCCTCTATCCAAGATAAAGTTCGCATACTTGAGGGACAAGTTGGGACTTGTGTAGATACCTCCTTTGGTTGAAAAGGAGGAGATGACTTCCTCGGTTGGGAGGGAGTGTTGATATATTGCATCATGGATAGTCAGTGTGTTGGTGGACAGACATTATCCAGGTGGAGAATGGTCCATGAAGAACATATTGTTGATGTACCATGGACAACTATTCTCCTGGGGCATTTCCCGGACAGGTAGAATGGTCTAGGACAGCTATTCTCCTAGGGCTTTGCCCGGATAGGTAGAATGGTCCATCTCCCTGATTCACAGTAGTGACAAGAGTGGGGAGATTGGTATAGGACAAACATTTTCCTTGAGTTCACAGTAGTGGCCCGAGGGGGGAAGAATGGTCCTTCTATCCCATGGCATGGCTTTCAGCATCTATTGGGACATTCATTCTTCCTGTGTCATAGGCAGTGACCAGGATAGGAAGAATGGTCCCTATATCACTCTATTGAGTGAGTGACTTATGCGAGACACTCTATTGAGTGCGCTAAGTCCAGCACATGACTTATTCAGCATCATGCCTGATTACTCAGATAGAGTATAGCCTCGAGAGATGATGCAAACGATGATACATTTTGATGCTAGGATGCTACCAGATGATATTGATAGTGATGATGATGCTCGTGAATTGATCTGTGTGATCATGAGATAGCATGTGTGCCTATGATGATGCTACCTGTAGAATGGTCTGCAAGACTATGTGAGCCTTGCCCATACCATGTGAAATGGATGGATGTGTTTGAGACCAGTTAATACCTCCCTAGCCAAGAGGGAGTGTTGATATTATGGTAGTTTCAGGAGATATTAACCTCCATATGTAACCTTGACTAGAATAGAATATTCTGGAAGCAAGAGAAACCCTAAACAGATGTATGAGAACCCTAGAAGACTAGTCGGTTCAATAAAATAAATAATATTAAAGTATTACCCTCCAGAAAGAGAAGTCGACCTATTGCAATATCTCTGGGAACATTAACTGGAGCTACAGGATCAATGGGACCAATTTGATCAATAGGCTCAACTGTCTCCCTCTGAAAGGTAATGTCATCTTGGACCATATTTGACATATAGAGGTTTCCTCATGAAACCAATGTCTAAGACATATCGAGGTTCCCTCATGGAACCAATGTCTCACAAGATATATCGAGGTTTCCTTGTGAAACCAATGTCTTGGTTCCTTCATCTCACCATCTGAGGCACGTCAGGATGAAGTCTACATTCCCCCCTACTAGTCCACACAGGACCCTCCGGGGAGAATGTCTCATGATGTTTCCTCAAACATCAACACTCCCTCTAGAATTGGAGGTGACTCCTCCTCTATCTTTGCTCCCTCTGACACCTAAGGTAGCTCTTACCCATTCTCTGACGGTAACTCAATCTCTGCTCCCTCTGGATGTAGTACAACCTCCTCTACTTGGATCTATCACCATAGTTGTGCTACAGTCAGTCTTGACTGGCTGTATCCATGATCACTAGAACTGTCTCTGCTATTTGGCATGGTCTCGTCTTGGGAGGTACATTGCTCCTACAGACTTCCTATCTCTAAGCATCATGTCTAGCAATGTCTCTCCTTGATATCATGTTCGAAGGTATTTCCCTCCATGTCTGCCTCCTGCGACCGTCATTATGGCTCCTTCTCAGAGTTATTACCTGTGACCTGCCCATAACAAGAAACAAGAACAACAAAAAGCATCTCCTAGAGGATATCAATTTATCTTGTGCACAACTATATACAGTGACCCTCCAAATGATATGTCTTCTACTATGACCAACACACATCCATCATATACTCGATGTCATACGGCTACCAACACACATCCATCATATACTCGATGTCATACGGCTAACCATGTTGATTTTCTAGTGTTAAATTAGACAAGCACAATTTTCCACAAGTGGTAATTACTTCCAATGATATATGATATTACTTTAGTAAACTCTAGAACATCACTAAGTAACTCGGAAAATTTCAACTTCTTAGAAACTTCGGGCTCTTCCTTAGATCACTTCCCATGTGTGAGAGAGAAAAAATATGTGTGTCTATTGTTGTGTCTTTCAAGTGTCTTTTTATAGTAATATTAGATTGATCCAAAAAGACACGTCTCTTTGAAAATTTAATTTTCTTTCTTATAAATAGTTGGAGAATACCTCCCGTAACTACCCAAAGATTATTTTGGTTATAATGCATCCACATAGTATTTGACTTTGTTAAATTCTTCCTCCATAATTCATGTGATTCTTTGCATAAATATAGGTAGAAGTAAATATGCAGTACATTCGTCATATTTATGTAATTAGACATTTTTACTAGAAATTACTACGCACCATAATTTATGGAATTCTTTTTATAATTTAGGTAGGAGTAAAAAGTAAATATGGTGTACATAAAGATTGTAACAACCCCTTAAATTTAACACTCCCAACATTTTACTCTACTCTCATTTTCCTAGGAGTCAAGCCTAGTCCTGCTCTGATACCATGTTGTTTTTCTTCATACTAGATATGATCAATATATTATTACAATGATGAGTGTCCCATATGTTGAATTTAAAGCAGCTGCAAGAGCCATTCTCCGGGAGGATGGCAAAGACCCTATCCAAGTTCTAGGGCCCCCCCAGTATACTCCTAGGGTTCTTGGTCTGGGACCAAACAGTCAGTGCCATGACAAAAGACCCTTTTAAGGGCCCCCAGTAGATGACTGGGGTTCTTGGTTTGGGACCAAGCAATGAAGACCCTTGTGAGGGCCCCCAATAGATAACTGGGGTTCTTGGTCTGGGACCAAGCAGTTAAAGTCCTTAGATATGTCTAGGGCCCCTGGACATGTTCCAGGGTACCCATGTCTGGGACATGGGTTGATCTTTGGTCTTGTACCTTGGTGGATAAGACCCCGAAGATGTTTTGGGGCCACCTAATCTTTGATCAGGTGTTTGTTGGTGTATGACCCTCTTTGAAGGTGGGCATGACCACATGAGGGATGTATCCCATATGAGGTGATGATAAAGTTAAAATGGTCACATTGAGAATTATATGGACATGTGTAAACCTCTCCTAAACCCTCCACCTTTGGCTTGTGGGCTTGGTTTTGCTAGGGGTTTGTGTTTTGTATTTTTTAGGGGTTAATACAAGAAATAATTAATAAATAGAAATTGAGAAATATATTTAATTAATATTTATATTAATTAAATATATTTTTTTGTTTTCATTATTATTTCTTTTAATTAGCCCTCACCCAAAAGTATAAATAAAGACCCCTCCCTCTTCATTTCTACACTTCATTCTATCTCTCTCCTAAGTGTGACGCATTGCACCCTTGCAACAGTTTGGCCCCCTTCTGCAACAGCTCGGTCTCCTCTTGCAACAGTTCGGCCTCCTTGCTATTGTTAGCGGCTCCCTTTACTGGTAGCTTTCAGATCTCCTTTGTGGCTGATTTGGTCCAGGTCTCTGCTGTTTGTTTTTGCTGATATGTGAGTGGGATAAGTGCCTTCTACTATTGAGAACAATTGTGTTGCTGCCTTCTGTGAACATTACCAGCCAGCCATCGTTTCTCAGACAGCAAACCCTCTTCTGATATGTGACCGTCCCCTATCTAAGCCTCCTATGAAGGCCGCGGCACCCTAAGTAAGGTGGCTAGGCCATCCTTAAGACAGCCGTACCACCTCCCAATTGTTTCATTCTTGCAGGACGGTTTCTGGAGTGTTCTTGTGTGAAGTTCTGGTGGAGGTTTGACTGTCCTATAATTCTCTTTGACAAGAGATCTCACCCATGAGGTAGATCCATGATATTGGACTTTTTATGAGCATATATTCAGTGGCTCTTCATCTCTTGTGTTTGACATGAACTTCTTCAGAGATCAGAGGTAAGACTTCAGAGGTATGTTATCTAATGGTTTAGATCTAATTCATATAGTTTAGATCTATGTATTTATTGATTCTAGAATCTATTTATTTGTCTAGATCTGTTATCTATTATTATAGATCTAAATATCTACTGTTTAGATCTATTATCTAAATTATTTAGATCTGTTATCTACCATTCTAGATCTGATTATTCTGTTGTCTACTATTCTAGATCTGATTATCTACTGTCTAGATCTATTTATCTAGTTGTTTAGAACTGTGGATCTATTACTTAGATTTGTTTTCTATTTGTTTAGATCTTGAGAAAACTATTACTCAGATCTGTGACTTATTTAGCTTATGTCTGAATCTAATTGTGAACAAGAATACTATCCTAGATCTGATCTTTGTGTATAACTCAGGAATGGGTTCATGGTTCAAACCTACTTGTTGTTTAACTTAACTACAGTTCAGAATTATTAGTCTTCTATTCTAATAGATTTTAAAAGACAGTGATTTTCTGCTTTAACTCTCTAATTCTAACACCATATATAGAGAACATATGGTGACCATCCATGAAAGGATGCGTCCCTTGGATAATCAATAACTATTTATTATTATCATTTACTTATTATATATAGTATTTAATAATCAATAATTATATTATTAATTATTAATCTAAGAGAATGTATTCCCAATGTTGTCCAAACATCAACATTCAGATCTATTGCAGAGATTGGCGATGCAGCCAGTGAAGGTGCAAGGGTTGGAGAGGGTTTTGTGTAGCTGCATGAGACCAGGGCTTATCTCGTCGATTCCTTCTGAGCCAGTTGAGGATCAGCCAGGGCGCTTCTTTTGAGCCACCAGTCATCAGATTTTGATGGTGGAATCTACCAGGCCCCATCAGACAACCAGGAAGTGCGCAGCTCTTCAGGAGGGACGTTTGGGGGTCCAGGGCGCTTTCCGAATCAAATCAGAGGAAACCCTTCTGACTCGGTACAAAGGAGGCCAGGGTGCACATTTCGAGGTAGATATCAATGGATTATGTCGGTGCAATCACTAGGGCACACTTCCAGAGCCTAGGAGGTGCACAACCCCCCAGGGGATGTGATCTGGGGTTCATCCAGAGCTTCAGAGGTCAAATCTTCAATCCAACAGTTATCAGGAGGAGTTTAGAGGCCAGGGCGCTCAGTTTGGGACAGTTTTCAGGATAATCGGTCGAGTATAGACACCAAGGCGAGTTATCCAGCATTTGCAGCAGTTGTCGTGAGTTTCTGGAACTGCATTTTGTCGATCTATCTGTACATGTGCAGATCTATTCACGTCTTATGTTCACAGGTATTTTGTATTAGTCGCATTGTATTCCAGTGACGATCCATGAGATCTAGTTGATTATTTCTCTACTTTCCGCATATCCGTTCGATTTCCTGCTTTTTCCATATAATACATGCTATTGAAATTGTGTTGGTTCATTACTTCGCATGCTTCATATATAATGTTCAAACCTTATTTGTATAACACGTGCATGCGAAAATCACCAAGCATGTTAAACAAATAATTAAAATGCATCCAAAAACCCCTAGAGTATCAGATATCCAGATTCGTCGTATTTGGGATATTTCAAAGATTTGTTAACAAAAATTGGTGTCACCTACAAAAGAGACTTGACAAAGTACATTAGTTAATCGAAACATGTATACAAATCAAAATCTCTAAATATAAATGAACAATAGGATTTAACAGCAAAGCTAGATAAAATCCTATCCCACTGGATGATAGCACCCTTTCAAAGGCCAAATCAACAAACTTAAAGCAAGAAATTAGGTAGGTATTACCTCATAGATTAAGCACAAATGACATCAAGCATCCACACACATGTATAACACACCTTGACCTCCAAAGTCTTTTTATTCCAAATGAAAGTATTACAATAGTGTACAACCACAAGCAAAAATCCCCAACTCCAACTCTTTTACAATGGAAGGTAATGCTTGGTTAAATAGCAAACCAGGTAACATTCCCAAAGAGGGGGGGCGCCAATCCCAAAGCAAGAATGACAAATAGATGCATGGATTGAAGCCACATCTCACACAAGGTGAGTTAACTCGCCACAAGTGAATGTGAGAGTGGAAGAGGAGGCACCACATAGCCAAGGAAAAGTGGCGACCTCCCTTGAGATCTTCACCCTCACTCTAAATGCGCCATCTAGCTAGGTAAGTGAGCCTTGCTTCTTGGGATCTCCATCAAGTGAAGAGAACTACCCACTTGACTCACTCTAACTCACTCTAACTCACCTTCAACTGCCACTAAGTCATAGTGAAGTGAGAGAGAGAGAGAGATAGTTAACTAAAAACATGTTTGCACAAAAATTGCATTTGCTGATTTTTGTCTTTTATTTGACATTATTTTACCTTTTTCGAGAGAAAATCATTTTTTTCTTGAGTAAAACTCAATTTTCACTCTCGAAAAGGTGGTAATTAGGTAAAGTGAGTATTCTGGATGTGAAAACGAATACCCACAAGGCATATAATGCCTCCTAGTACTATTTTTTTAACTTATTGACCAATTACAATTAAAATATCCCAATTTTGCGGGAAATTTTTTATTTGCATAAAACATTAAAAAAACCTAAGGGGGACTTAGCACATTTCCATGAGACTCTAGGAGGATGTTTAGCATGGTCATATACATTAGACACCAGGCTTAGAATACCATGCTAAATCCTAACCATGAGTATTTACTACAACTTTGGAGGAATTGAGTGAAAAAACTCGGAAATTATAAATCGCTTGAACAACAAAATATATTCAAGTAAAAAAAACACTCTAGAGTAATACACTCATGTCTAAGTCTTAGGAGGCTAATCGTTTTACAAAATTCATCATGCTACACCTCTTATTACAATTCCTTGTAGGGTATGGAAATTGTTAATGTTTATGCCATTATTATAGTTCTTTGCATTTCAATAGATAAGAGCATCATAAGAACAAGATCACTAAGAAATATACATTCACAAGAGACACAGCATTTATCCTGGGAAACCCTCTAGGGGAAGAAAACCCAGCAAAAACTTCCTTATCATAAATTGCCAATACAATATTCAAGAGATAACTCAAATCAATACAGATAGTCCTCCCCAAAAGATGCACCACTCTTCTTCTCCTCTCTCCAACTGGTAATTGCAGCTTGCCTCATAAGAGAATGAGCAAGTGAGTTGTGTGATAAAGTGAGGCGCTAGCCTCCCTATATATACAAGACTGGCACGTGTGAAAGGGTTTCACTGGCAGGGCCGACCTCTCACTCTGGGTGGGTAAACCCACCTTTAATTTAATTTTGGGTCTCAATAATAACTGTTGGGGCCGACTTCTTATTCTGCCTATTACAATTGTCCGATGACCAATCCGCAAAAGGGGATTTGGTCCTAATACAATTACCGACATGATTAATCCACAATGGAGATTAATCTTAATAATAAAATAACAATAAGAATAAGAATACTCTTCGCAGTTACATTATTTCAACACTCCCCCTTAACAAGAAGGGTCTTCTTTAACAGCATCAGGCGAGAGAGGTCTGCATCATCAGTGGCATCAGGAGGACAGTATCGTCAATATCATCTTGAAACATTGG
>ML778512.1:1279127-1292545 GCA_009831015.1 Picea engelmannii | reverse complement strand
TGTCTATGCCTTCTAGTTTCTCAACAAGCTTTGTGCTTGCAGACATCTTGTACTTGAGGCTACGAAAATGACCAAAAAATGAAAATGCTTAAAATCAAATTTTGACCTTACCAGGAGGTGCGCTTCGCTGAGGCGAGTAGCCTAGTACACTTGGATCGGAGAAAATCCAATTTTTACCCCGTCAAATCTGATCTGTGGATTTCTGGACTGGTGCTTCTGGTACTTCTGGTACTCTGGTACTTCCGGTACTATGGTACTTCCAGTACTGGTTTTTTGGTACTTCTGGTACTTTTGTGAAACTAGGGTTTCACTTTGCGGAAGATCCAGCCACTGAAAAGGTGCGCTCTAGGTGCCAAATTGATCCTTGGGGGAGGGCGCAGCTTTCTAGGTGGTTAGGGAGCTGAAAATATTCACTTTTGCAAAACCCTAATTTTTGGGTACGGTAACAATGACGTTTTTCCTCTTGCAAATTGTGTTTCCTTCAGGTTGGCTCTGATACCATGTTAATGTTTATGCCATTATTATAGTTCTTTGCATTTCAATAGATAAGAGCATCATAAGAACAAGATCACTAAGAAATACACATTCACAAGAGACACAACATTTATCCTGGGAAACCCTCTAGGGGAAGAAAACCCAGCAAAAACTTCTTTATCATAAATTGCCAATACAATGTTCAAGAGATAACTCAAACCAATACAGATAGTCCTCCCCAAAAGATCCGCCACTCTTCTTCTCCTCTCTCCAACTGGTAATTGCAACTTGCCTCATAAGAGAATAAGCAAGTGAGTTGTGTGATAAAGTGAGGTGCTAGCCTCCCTATATATACAAGACTGGCACGTGTGAAAGGGTTTCACTGGCACGGCCGACCTCTCACTCTGGGTGGGTAAACCCACCTTTAATTTAATTCTGGGTCTCAATAATAACTGTTGGGGCCGACTTCTTATTCTGCCTATTACAATTGTCCAGTGACCAATCCGCAGAAGGGGATTTGGTCCTAATACAATTACCGACATGATTAATCCACAATGGGGATTAATCTTAATAATAAAATAACAATAAGAATAAGAATACTCTTCGCAGTTACATTATTTCAACGGAAATGTGGTAAAAAGTTGAAAAAGGGCCATAATAGCCGGCTGGACTTCTAAACTCTGAATTTTGAACAAGTACTTGTTCAATCTTTGGTGGCTCAACTGCAAGTCCATCCTAGTGCAACTTGGTGGATAACAACGCTTTAAATCATGACTTGTCAATTTTGGATTAGATCACCCTCCAAAAGAGCCAAGTCAAATCAGGCCGAGTCAAACTCACGTTAACCAGGTTTGACTTGGTTAAAGAAATTCAAACTCACAAAGTCGATTGCTGTCCAGAAAAAGGGTGCTGAAAAACCTTATTTTCAGATCTGTACCATCCTTGAAACAAAGTTGAAACCCTAATTTCAGATCTGGAAAAGAATAAAGAGGTAAAGGATCTACAAAATGAATTCTCTGACAAACCCCAATCAAATAAGCAAGCTGAAAAATAGCAATGCCACAAAAGACTTCAAGAGAGCACAACAGAAGGTAGAGTGAATTGAAGGGAAAAGAGAGATCAAAAATTTGCAAGATGCTTCAGTTCTCTTAAAAAGAAGTGTCTATGGCATGCTTACACAAAATGAAGCTATCTAAGGGGATTTGTTCCACTCTTCCCTATTAGCTGCAATTAACATATTAAAAATTTAAACTGGCTTCCAGAAGTGCCCTAATTTACTTGAAGGATCAGGTTTAGCTCCATACTCACTAAAACTATCGTAAGTCATCCATAAGCACTGATGTTGTAACCAGTCCTCTTTTGGATAGTATTTGGCATTTGACTAAGGTCTAAAGCATAAACCTAACATTATAGAAGCAAAATAGAAACTTTTCCCTTTTTCCAATACATGAACAAACAGGGCACTAGACTGTGATTTTGGGCATTGCAACTTTTAGGTAGAAAAAACATTTACAAAAAATCTAGGCAATCGCCTAATCAGAGTGGAAGACAAATTCCATGTTTTGTGTTGGCTTGCCCCCGTTCAGTGCCTGGCAGTTAAATGTAGAATCCATGCAACAAGCTGGTCAAATGGACTTTGCATTATTTATCAGAAAGAAGAAACAGTCAAGCTCATCTTTTGAAGCTTTTTGGGGGATTGGATTCAATCAGAATATGGCAGCCTGTTTGTGGACCTTTCTAGGGTGGAAGGGGTAATCTTAGGAAACAAATGGATGATTAAACACACATGGCATAGATAATTGGGATAAGATACAGATCACAGACGTTGCTTTCTTTTCAAGGAACATAGCCCAATTTTTGAGAATTTTTTTCCTTTAGGGCTGAGCTAGCAGATTTATTCACAGCCAGGATTGATAGTTTCAGGAAAGATGTTGGCTTTCCTAGCCTATGTTGTGAGGAGGCACTGGAGACGGCCCTTGATCCCTAAATGTAACAATGAATGTTATCCAATTGTGATTTTAAATGAAATATAAGACGGGCATTCCAAAAAAAAGGAAGTAAGATTAGGTTCAATTCAATAGTGGCTTGTCAAGTTGGTAAAAGTGCGTAGCTAATATAGACGCCAGCAGGGTTCAAGTCCAATCAATGACATGCTCATCCTTTGTGATCATGCTGGTGTATGAGTGCCAGCACACACAACAGCGGTTGGGGCCAAGTGCAAGTCCTCGGCGACTTTAGCAGAGTAATTACCCCCCACTCGCAGTTTCTAGGCCGAAGGTGACTGAAATGAATGGTGCCAATGGTTCCCCCATAATGCTAAATCTGGGCACGATAGCCTCATTGTGATAAGAGAAAGCTAGTTCAAAAAAAATAGATCATGTTCCGGAAAATGTTTAACTTGCATTACATGAGTAAATACCTGGGCAAGAAGATAGAAAGTCCATGTTAACACTGCTGCAGAAGTCTCATGTCCAGCAATCAGCATTGTCATAAGGTCATCTCGGAGCTGCTTGCTTGATACCTGCATGAAAACGTTGTAACAGAGCATAAGAAGAAAATAGCAGCATTGCTCTGATTTGGAAAACAATTATCACTCATATTCAACAAATGGTGGAACCATGACTGTAGAAAGATAACAGTGTTGTCAAAATACATCATCTCCAGATGCCAAGAGAAAATGAAGGATGCTGGGATCTCGTTCATTCACATATTCCTCGTGAAAATGTACATCTTCCTCCTCCACCATTCTCTGAATACAACAAATCATAACACGTTCCAAGTTTCACCATATTTCAGGGTTACATCATTCTAAATTGTGTAAAATGAAATCAAGATCTAAAACTCTCAACCATAAACATCTTCTGTCTGAAAGACTTTCTTCTTTGACCATTCAACATTATAATAGCAGATTACTGAGGAAAGGCTCTTTAGCAAAGAGGAACCCTACATATCTAAGGCATAAGAGAAACAATACCTTGCATATATTAATTAAATCATCAAGTACATCATTTATGAGCTTGAGAGAAGCTGAGACCTTCCTTTGCCTAGGAGAAAGATCTTTCAAGATTGGAATACTCCAGTATGGGATAAGAGCAGTGCTGCGAGCTTCAGCTTCGCGCAAAACATCATAAACTGCCTGCAAATGTTCCATATAAGCAAGGCATGATCTATGAAGCTTGTAACAAATTTTAGCTGAAACAAAACCAATCCGTCTTGTTAGAACTTAGAACATACTTCAATAATCCCTGTATCATTTGACAATGAATCAAATTCGTAGTTGAATACTGCCTTTCCAATCACATCTAAGGTGAACCGAGAAAACAAAGACTCCATTTCTACATCCTCGCCATTGGTAGCTGCAGAATCCAATTTCTTGCACAGGTTTTCTGCTGCTTGCCCAAAAAGTTCCAGCATTGCTTCAACATACTGTGAGAAAGAAAAATAAGATGTAAATTGTCTACGAGGAGCATGTCCAACTTCTACACATGCTGATCTTAAACCATTATTCTAAAGAAACAGATGACCAGCAACGTGAAAAACAGAAGCAAGTTCTCACAAACTTTGCCAGAATACAATAGTAATTTCCCCAATCATGTGAACTCTGACCTTTCGATGCAATGCTGGAACAATAGCCCTTCTTCGAATACGCCATACCTCACCATCAGCTGGGATAAGACCCTTGCCCATAACAAATTCTAAAATTTCTGCCAGAATACCCTGCATATCCAAGACCAATACAGTGGATGATCCCACTACACTCGTGTTTGAGAGGAACAATCTACACAATTGGGTGCTTAAGTTGAGACGATCACTAAAATTAGTTACCTTGGAGTAAGATTTTGAATTGTCCTTTAAAATATGCTTTGCTACCATTGGATCTGAGACAATGACAAATGACTGGGAACACAAATAGAGGTCAGACAAAAAACATGTTTGAAGATCCAAAAGAATAGTGAATAAGTCTTTTCAACTGAATCTATTAAATCCTAAAAACTATTGCATACTAAATAGGGCTCACAGTAAAGGTCATATTTGTTTCCTTGGACATTGTTTCCAAGGAAAACATCACAGGATTCCCCCCTCTTCCCTGGATTATCCAAATGGAAGACAGCTCAACCACCAGCCACAATAATGACTGGTAACCCCATGGGACTTGATTAGATTTGAACCTATGACCTGCCCATCGGCAACATGCCTTTTGTGCTGATGGTTCAACCAATTAAGCTAACCCTTGGGGATTTTAAATTGAAGGACATGGGGGTGGAGTTGGGGTTTGATCCACTTATGTGTGCATGGGTCATGAGACCATTTGATATAATCTCTCAAAGTGCAACCACATGTTGGACCACTACCTCAAGGGTCACCCCATGGCTCCAAGAAAATTCCTCACAAGAATTGAACCTTGCCCACCAGTGAAAAACTTCCCGCTCCTCACCAATGAATCCAACCCCTTTGGGCTACATACATATACATACAACAAAACTAGCTATATCTTTGACTCAATTTTAATTTAAATATTAATGCCCAATTTCATGTGGATTTAACCTCTATGGGAATGTGTGTTTGGACATGCCAGTGCAAAGAAATGAATAACAAGAAAATATGTGAAGCCCAAAACGTTCATTCAAATGAATGACATTAAGATATCATGATGAAGCCCAAAACGTTCATGCAATTCTATATATTCTACAGCTATTATATAACAAAGGGGAGTAGCTCCTCCTAATCTGAAATTTACCTTGGGACCAAATGTTAGCCTGAATATTCCACCATAAATAAGAAAAAGTCTATACAACGGAACAAAGAAAGGTTCTCCAACCACTGCTCTCACATCACCTCTTGCCTGTGGCATTTTGGAAGATCTATGAATCCTCCATTTCCGCTCTGCTGAAGCAATATATTTTGCAAATGCCCGGCCAGGGCTCCCAAATCTAACCAAAAAACTTCGTATTTTCCGAAGATTTAATCTAGACACACCAGAAAGACATAATCAAATAAAATCTTGCAATAGAAACAGACAAGTATCTCAAAATGTTTAATGTTAGCTTGCTTAACCATCCATTTATGCTGATGATAGATTTTGACAACATGCACACCAGACGATTACATATAATGAAAAAAAGGCATTTTTCTTGTTTTGGGGAGGTTGAACTCATGTTATGTTGAAATGCATGAAAAGTAGTAAATCTACAGGAGGGGCTCCAGGTTTTAGATATTTATGTTTTTGACAGAAAAAATTCATACTGGGATTATACTATGCATATCACAACTTAAAAAAAACTATAGTGAAAAGAATGGGAAATGGAAATGATTATTCCAGAATGTGTTTCTCAGGCAATACAAAGTGGCTAGAAGTGGACATTCTGGTTCAAAGATGCAAGTTCCTTTTGAACATGCTCCTATGTTGAAAGCTCTCCAAAGCTTTGAAGGGTGTTTTCAACCCTTTCCCCTTTTTATGATATTGTGAATCACTCAAGAAAGGATTAGGCATGATGTTGCCCTATGATGATAGTCCAGCACTAACAAAAAAGAGAAGCCTCTAGCGGAAACTGGTAGGAAAATCAAAAACTTTGAATAATCCAGAGCATGCTAATAACAGAAGATAACAAAACAGAAGTTCAACCTGTAGTTTAAAGTTGAAATTGCCTTTGAAAAAGTTGTGACTACCCTAGTTGTGGCAAGCTTCGTCTCAAACTCGTATTATGTGTTCTCCAACGAGAAAAAATGGTGTGAAATAAGTCCTCTCGCTTCATCATAAATAACACATGTTGCCGCCTTTATACACACTTGGGCTAACGTGGAAGAAATCTTGAATCCACACAGTGTGTCTTTGGGGGCAAGTCTTGAGTCAAGGTGTTGTCACATGATCCTCAACTCCTCCGTCTAGGCCAACTCCTAGCGAAGCCAAGGGGGGTAGTCCCTAACAAATATACTAAGGCTTTTAAGCTACTCTAAGCTAAGAAACCACTCTAGGAGTTTATTGCAGAATAAAACACTTATTGCAAAGCATTCAACACATTCATTCATTAGATAAGATAATCAAATAGAATAGATGTCTGACCATAAAGATACATGCATAATAAAGTAAGGATACAATGTCTGCAAGATTTATACAATTATTAGACAATCACATTGAGAATGAAATACTGCTCATGAAAGTAAAAGATGTAACCATAAAACCAGTGCCTTAAAGGTATCGTGCACAGTTGTTGAACGCGTGTTTTATTACGGTTTATTGAAGGTAAATTAATGAAGATGTGTGGCCTCTTTAGAAGTTGCCCTTTTGTTTGGAAATTTGTTGAGAACTTACCGAAGCCCCAAGGCTTCACCAATAAGTTCAATGAAGGTGTTGGATGTCCAACACGGGGAGAACCTAGATCTCAAAATTCCTGTCTGACTTCACACACTCCCTTCATGCGGTTTCCCTCGCATCAAGACAACTATTATTAAGGTTTCCCTAATTAAGCTACTCCACACTAACAGCTTCGATTCTGATGAATCTCGGGATCGGGCTAGGCTCGCAAGGGTTCAGAGCATACACCGGGAACCGCGGGGAAGGTTTATTTTAAATCTTGAAAAATAAAACTGAAAGTAAATTGCAGAAAACTTGAAAGGTTTTCTAATTACTAGAAATGAAATTGAAAGCTAAGCTAGCATGAAAGTTACTTTGCTTAGATGCATGAAGTAGTGATTGTTTTGCATAAAAGTTAATTTCCTTAAGTTTGTGTGTTATGAAAGCAAAATAAACAAGAACTTGAAAGGAAAAGAGAAACACACAACCACCACTGATCCCCCTAAAGGGGATGATGAAACTGGGCACTAAAGGCCCACTTTTATTAAACCTATTACAATTCGAGAGGATGAACTCTTTTTTTCTCTTTTATGATTTTTTGGATCCTTATAGAATGGATCAAGATACTAATCAACTATTACAAAAAAGAGACTTCTAGAGTCTTGGTCTTCAAAGGGTCCAACTTGGGGTAAAGAATCTTCGGTTTTGGCTCAAAATTGTCAAGAATCCCCCTTGTTTTGTGACGGACCTGCTAAAACCAGCAAATAAAGTTTATTAGAATATGATAGGAAACAATATAAAAAGTAAAGAAAAAGATGAATAAACTTGACTAAATTTTATCAGTACTTTTTCATGCAAAAGTAGGAAAACTTTTGGGGTTTTTTAGAGAATTTAAATGCTGCTAACTAAGCCCTCTTAAATGCTTTTTGTTGTATGTCCTAAAAAAGCAACATAAAACATCCAATTGGCTAGATATGAAATGCAAACAAATAGCAACTTTCTAACTTGAGATTAGACAACAAAATTCAGAAAATTGCAAAAGTAAACTAGATCTAATCTTTGGATTTGGAAATAAAATGAAACTAGATCTAACTTGTGCATGCAATGCTAGATGATAAAATATAACCCTTAAACTTAAATCTAGCTAATCATGCAACCGAAAAGAAAAGATAAGGGAAGAGAGAATTTTGATTTTTTAGAGCCTTTGCTTGAGCTTGTGAATCCTTGGGCTATGGGGTCCCTTTTGGTGTGAAGAAGAGGGAAGAATGCCTTTTCGAATTCCTTAGAAAAACAGAAAATGCAATCAAGCTCTCTTGATTTTCCAAGAATGGGATCTTGTGCGCTCCAAACACCTCGCCAATACCTGCAAAAAATTGGCGTTTCCTACAGAAGAGACTTCATTTACATGTTAGTTTAAGCAAAAACACAACATGCAATACAATCATCAAGTATAAGTAAACAAATAGATAGATTAACAAACAAGTTTAAACCATCGACTCCAACTACATAACAATATTCTTACCATTAGCCAATATGCAAAGTAAAAGAGAGATTTAGAGCAACATCACCTCATGCACCAACATTCATCCACACATTGAAACCACACACCAACAGCTTGACCTCCAAAGTCTCTTTGATTCAAAAGAGAAAGAATATTACAATATGATCAAGTCGCCCAAGCTCCAACTGACAAAAGGAGGAGGGTCGAGCTTGAATTATACATCTCCAGGTGAAAATTACCAAGTGAGGGCACATGGGAGAAGAGGAGTGGCGCACTAGTGAGGTGGGGGATGAGTGGAGTGAGAGGTAGGTGAAGTGGAGTGATGTGAGGGTGTGTAGGAGTGAATTGAGGGTAAGGGAGAGTAAAGTGAGGGTGGTAGGTGAGGGTGAGGTCGAGTGAGGCTTTGGGATTAGCACCCCTCAATGCTAGTGCGTCGACTATAGGAGGAGGTGCGCATAGCCTCCTTGGGATCTCCTCCCTCCTGCCATGTCACCTAAACTAGGTGCCTTCACTAGGAGAAGGCCTTGCCAACTACACCAAGGACTCTGGACACGGAAAAACATGTTTCCAACATGTTTTCTAAGTTTTAGCAACTCTCCTAAAATTTAGGAAATTAATTAAAATGTCCCTTTTTACCTTTTTGAGAGCAAATTACAACTGATTAAAATCACGTTTTTGCCTCAACAAAGGGGAGATAAGGGTTTAGGATGTGCTCTGGCTTAGAAAACGAGCACAAATATGGCATCTAACAATGACTGATGCCATTTTTATGACTTTATTGACTTTTACATTTAAAAATGTTCGTTTTACGGGAAATTTTTTATTTGATTAAAACTTAAAAAAAAAAAAAAAAAACCTAGGGGGGACTTAGCGCAATTTTCATATGACTCAATAAACATGACATAGCATGAATCATATACATTTAGACATTCGACATTGGTTATACCATGCCAAAGCCTAACCACCAGCACATACTCCAGCTTTGGGGTAGATTTGAGTGAAAAAACTTAGAAATTATTAATCGTCTGATAGGCAAGAAATAATTAACAAGTGAAAAAAAAACACTCTAGAGTACATGCTCGTGCTCAGGTCTTAGGTGGCCAATAGTCTTTTACAACTTTCATGCTTAAATCATTTATTACAATGCCCTGGAGGGATGGAAATGCGGAAAAAGGGTGGTCTGATAGACCTGCTAAATTTCTAAACAATGAATTCTGAGCATCTGACTGCTCAATCTTTGGCTGCTCATCTGTAAATCCAGCGAGTACAACTCAGTGGATAACAACACCAATATTTGTCACTTCAATAATCTATGTTATGTGTTAGCAATGCCAAATAAAAGATTACATCAAAGAGTTTATAAGCATTTTACTTGGGTATCTAATATAGCACACCACAGAAAACTTGCAACCAATTTGAATATAGATGTTGCAGGAAATTACGGTGTATACATTAGCGACAATGGTGGAGAGAGAAAATAAAAATTTACATTATTATTATACGTTGCAACAATACATCTCACATATGAGTCACCATCGGTGATTTTAGCACCCAAAATGACATTTCATTATTTAGGCTCTGTTATCACGCAGTTTGTACTTGGAAGTAAAGGAAAGGTGAGAGAAAGGAAAACTGGCGAAACTAAGACTATCCTACCACTGTCACCTCGATAGGATAGCTCTTTCTATTTAGGGTGGTAGGCCCAAGGGAGACGTCCCCGGTGACCTGGGGTTTTGAGAAGGCAAAGGTTTATGGCTAAGTAAAAGTTTCCCCCCTCACAAGTCACCACCAATCAAAAAGTCCGGCTAAACAGCCAATAAAGATAATGATAACCAGAAGTGTACCTGCCCAAGACAAAGCAACAAGAAAACTATATATTTGCAAGATCACTTGTCAGTTAGTACTTCATATAATCAAGGACTTTCTGATATAAAGCAATTGACCGATAATATTGATGAAGCAAATCAATGATGTATAATAGCAATAATCACAATATGTCACTTCACAATAAATGCTAAGGAATCTTCACAATGAGCAATAACGATTTATCATCAATGTTATAGTACCAACATTCATTAGAAGCGATGATTATTTCACTTTAGCCAATCTTTCAATTGCTTTAAAGATGTATAAAATGTTGCATGGATGTGATTATAGCATAAGTAAGCAATAGCAGCAATAGGGTTAGTAAGTGTCAATAGTTGTTCAAAGTATTGGATATTTGTGATCAGGGTACTCAAATATAGAAGGTCTTATATCAGTGCGTTATTAGGGCAAATGGAATCAAATAGCTGCAAATTTTGAAGGGCCGAAACGATAATGGTAGGGCCAAAGACAAGAGGGATATGATGGTTGAAGTGTTGTCAAGACAAGGCTTCAACCTATCAACTCTAGGGGAAGACGGCTCACTAAGGTGTAGTAAACCTAGGCCTTAGTGCGTCTTCCTCCTTCTTTAGCTCAAAAGGCAAAGCAAAAACGGCTAGCTTGAAGAGTGAATGGTAGGGTGTTGCAATGGCAAGGCCCTAGCATTTATCTTCAGCAAATAAAATGGCTCTTAGCATAACCTAGTAGGGACTTAAAATAAGGACACCAACATGTGCTTATCTCCTAGGGTTTAATCCAGCAAATTTCATTAACAAAATGTAAGTAGAAATACCATAACCATTCAAACAAAGGAAGGATTGCAGAAATTCACTTACATTCACCAAGTATCATTAATGCCAAACCCTAGTTGTAAACCTTCCACCAACAAAATGCAAAAAATAGCCAAGAAAAGCCTCCTTCAACAAGTGCGCACTAGTAATTTCAGCCAAAAACCCTAAAGAGGGCGCAAATTTCAGACCTCACACAAGTGTGAGTGAAAGATGATGAATAAAAGAGAGTTTTAGCTCTCTTACTTGTACCATACCAATGACCTTAATTTAATTTTAGGTCACAAAGGGCCGACAAGGCCAAAAATACATAATAATATTGTTTTTACATTAAATGTCAAAATCAAACCCTAAATCAAGCAAAGATGAAGACGTCATGCCCTTTTAGGGTAACATTAGCCCCTTTTAGGGCAATGTTGGCTTCCTGGAACAAAACGTTAGGCCTTCTTGGGCCTCAGGAACCCACCACACGTGCCAATTTGGCACACAACTACCTCCCAAAACCTCCACAAGCACTGGATGACGTCATAAGTGTCCCGGGTGACGTCATGGGCCTTCCAAGTCCAACGTCCTGGTGGAAAGGGCACAACCCCCTTGGGTACAGGTTTGTTGGGTTGCCTCTGGTGGAACGTCCTCCTCTTCTCTAGTGCAAAACCTCTGATCTGTCTCTAACCCCTGCGTCCATCTGGTGGGCTTTCAGCCCCATGGAGGTCTGAATTGATCAACTCCCCATGTGTACCTGTCCATCTGGGTACCTGCCATCGAGTATGGTCCTGAAACATCAACAAATAAGCCCTCCATGGGCTCATAAGTCACAGGGATCATAGCAATTTCAATCACATCCAATCATCAATTTTATTAAACATGTGCATAAAACCCCTTTTACCCGGACAAGTGCTCAAAGACATTATACTAATCTACAAGCTAAGTTTGGAGGAAGTGACAGGGCGTCTTATTGGGCTAATGCTCACTGGATGTGGGATGTTTCTGGGAGAGATCAAATCCAAGCCATGTGAGTGGATGAGGTGGATAGGGGATGTCTAGGCAAGGGGTGCAGTGATAGCAGGGAAATGCATGGATTACCTGTGGGTGCCTCTGTAGTGGGTAAGTTGCACCTGTCATGGATGCAAATGTTTCCAAGCCCATTCATGCCTTTTATCTTTATTCTTATTGGTTTTTTTTAAGGAAGCTAATTAGGGGACACAGTCTTGGCCTGGTGACCAATGGTGGCAATGTTACCCACAAGAATTTCACAGAAATGAGAAGGGGGGCTCATGATGAGACCCCCTTTCTCCTAGCTATGCCACCAAGAGCCACTACCCTAGCGTGGTGACTAGTTGCTGGTAGTGTCATATCGTTACATGCCCATGGACCTAATAGGCTGGCTCATGATGAGACCCCCTATCCTCTAACTAGGTCTTGTTTTATTACTTTTATGGGTCATGTTGTCGTCCTTATACACACTTGCAAACGTGAGCTAAGTCCTCCTGACTTAGTGTGTCCTCGGAGGCACAATGCCTAGGTTCAAAGTCCACGCTGTCACTTTAACTTGAACCTCTTCCGTCTAGGCTAACTCCTAGGGAAGCCAAGGGGGTTAGACCCTAGTTACTAGATGAGATTTACGATTAAATGTTCTAGGAGTTGGTTTTAATAAGTTAAAGGTCAGGGGGAATCTAGCCTATGATGTTAAGCAACAATGCAAGATGCAGCAGTTATGTACGACAATCAGGCTTTTTCCTAGGACAACTAAGACTAGTGCCTAAGATTGGGCAAGGGGTCAATTAAGTTAAGGGGATGTTCGTTACAAGATAATTACAAGTTACAAATGTCACAACAAGATAGATAAACTAGATACAAGATACACAGAAAGAATGTCTAAGATATACAGATCTAAACTAAGATAGATACAAGATACAATGTACTAACAAATGCTTGAAATATGCAGGAAAAGAAGATATTCAAGACAATATACTCATTCACATCAAGCCAAGCATGTTCACAATAGATAGAATTCTATTGGACCGCTTATCAATGGCAAAGGTACGCAAAGCACTCAAGACCCAGTCAAGAGAATGCCTCCAGGTGGATGCGCACTTCTTGAAGGATCACACCACAAAGACAGGAATACAAGATAGATGAAATGCTTGAAAATGTAAAGTACTCCAGATGACAAACATATAACCACTTAGGCGATTATTCTACAACACATAAAAGATAACTTGCATGATATAAAAAGATAATGAGTTTCGTATGCTTGCAAGTATAAAATTAAAGTGTTGATGTTGTAGATCAAAGATTAAACTATGTGGTTAAGTGTGATTTATTTTAATCCTAGCTAGGTGTCAACCCAAAACTTTCCTCCCACAGTTACCAAGTGATTGTTGGATGCTCAAGAAGTTAGGCAACGAGGCCCACCCTAGCTTCACAGGTCAGTCCTAAGATCATAGTACTCCCGGAAAGAACGTCGCGCGCCGTGAGACCGTCCCCAGCCTAGCACCTT
>ML778512.1:1234074-1253597 GCA_009831015.1 Picea engelmannii | reverse complement strand
GTTTGAACTTCTGCTCAATCTTGGCAGCATATCGGTATGCCACACCAAGCGAGGAGATGTCGAGGAACTCCATTTCCTCCTGAATGTATCTGTGCAGACAATTGCGGTACTTTAACACCAAATGTTTCTCTGAATCTTTGATATCCAACTTTGTGCGTAGGGTATGAAACAGATTCGTCATCTCATCCACATCTTGGTCCCTCTGCTGCCGCAGCGTAGTCCATTGTATGTATTTGTCCTCATAGCTCCCCACAGGATAATATTGTTCCTTGATGGCGTCTCGGAAAGAATTCCAAGTGGGTGCGGCCGAGAACAGAGAGGGTTCTCGGGTTCCCCCTCGCCCTGTTGCTCCGAGTAGGTTTCCCACCAGTCCTTGACATGGGGGCGGCTTTAAGTGCTGCGAAAATAATCCTTTCTCAGTCGAAAAAGTCATGAACCGAGAAATATCCTTCTAACAAATTCAACCATCTATCTACGACATCTGCATCTATTTGGCCCTCAAATATGGGAATGTCAAAGTTTACTTGTACCTTAAAAGGAGTGGCGCCTCCAGAGTGGCTATTGGATGTCGATGCGCCGCCAGTGGGGATCCGTTGAAGAATCTGGGCAAAGTTGTCCATCATCGCGTTCCTTTGTTTCTCGGGGGCCTCCTCGAGCAACATTTTGATAGGATCTCCTGCTCCCTCATCTTTCTTTTCTTTCCCCATGGGCGGTCATCGAGGTTTGCGAGGCTAATCTTGCAAAGGTTCAACCAGATCGAACCCCAACTCCTTATACCCCGACCGCATTGGGGACATGCAAAGAAGGATCGAGAACGAGCAAACCGCTCTGATACCACTGATCCGGATTTATGTAGGAACACAATGAAATACAGAAATACACATAAACGTAGAGATGCAACGGAAATAAGACTTCATTTCATTAATAACAAATGACTGAAATATGCTTACAGACAAAATGGAAATAAACTAGCTAGGGCACTGGTAGTTTATCTCTGAGAAGAGATGTGGCGGCTACTGGCCTCTTAACTGTGTTACAATGAGGCTAGAAGGCCTATTATTATTGAGAAACAATAGAAAACCCTAAACATCCAAAGACCTAACCCTAGGAGATGAAACGCCAAGACTATGGGCCCCATTTGGGTAAGTTGGTACATCAACTTCCCAGGGACGTAACTTTGGCATACGCTCTCCGTTTGACACGTTCCATACCTCGTTAGAACGATCTATCCGAGGACTACAACTTTTGGGTGAGCAACATCGAACTACAATCCATGTTGCTTCTCGTTTTTCCAAAAAACATCGTTTAAGTCCTCAAAATGGCTCCAAAAGTTCAAGACCCGAAAAACTGCTAAAAATAGTAAACTGTGCGGAAACTGAAAAAACTGAAAAAAGCAATGGTGGGGGTCCAAGTGGAATAGGTGGGTGGCCACCAATATCCACCTGGATCAAAGGTGTGTTGTGCTTGAATTTGGGCAGCATGCCCTCTTGTCCTAGCGAGAATCTGCAAAAATCAACAAGCTATTACTTGCTGATTTGTGCTGCAACACACTCAAAAAAGATTATGAAATTTCTGTTTTTCAACAGAAACTTCTAACATACAAAAACCAAAATTTTATATTGATTAAATGACCTATCTAAGCACATTAGATACCAAAATCTGAAAGTGAAAGAACAAGGAAGAAGAACAGAAAATTGCTTGTGAGTGTAAATGAAGATGAGGGTAGATTCGTCCTTGAACCTATCTCAACAACTCCTTAGAGATGATCTGCAAAACTTAAACCCACAGTGAGATGGAACAACAGATAATATCTTGCATGCAAAGATAATACAACACAGTTTATATTATAAGCATGCACGAAATATATAGATGGGCAACTACACTATTGCCTCGCCTAGCCTAGTAAACTAATTTACTTAAGCAACTATTGATCAAAACATATAAAGATTTAAAAATGATATCACCTCACAAATAAGTGGCACATCTAGACAAATCTTGAACGCCACAATTCCTCCAAAGCTATTTTTGTATTATTCAATGGGAAGAGGTTGTAGCAACCAAGTTGCTCCAAGCTCTTCAAGAACCAAAACCAGTGAAGCAATATGACAATAGTGAGAGAGAGAAGGAAGTGGAGAATTTGGTAGCATGACAATACTATAAGAGAAGGTCATGAATGAGGGAGTGAGGGGTCTCTTAAATAGCTTGAGAAGCCAAGGAGACCCCTCTTGGATCATTAACAAGTGTCACAATCCAAGCCAAGGGTGAACTCAAGCTAAATAAGGCGTGAGCTTTTAGGTTAAGGCGAAATTGGTATGAGGGATGAGTTAGAGAGTGAAGTGGCCAGTTGAGAGAGGCGTATTGGTCAAGGAGGAGACCCACGTATGCTTTGAAAGCAACCTTCCATACTTTTCAAAGGATGTTTCCAATTCACAAGAAGGAAAACGTATGTTTCTAAGATGAGCATGAGTTTCAAAAAGGGGCAAACGTGAGACAAAAGAGGAATGCGTGAGTTCAAGAGGGCGTGTGCCAAGGGTGTGGACGAGTAAGGGTGGAGTGTGTTGAACACACTCCTCAAAGTCATGTGAATGGAAGAGGGGAAGGCCCACCTAATCAACGCAAGCTTCCTCTTTTAAATCGGATGTTTCCACTTTCACGTAGAGGGAAAGCGTGAGTTCTAAGGAAATGTGTGAGGGTGAGGAGGAGTGTGTAGAGCACACTCCTAATTGGGACGTGAATGGATGAAGAGCGGCGCACATGTTGAAAGAGGGACCAACGTTTCAAAATGAGGGTGTTTCCAAACTTGAATGGAAACGGGAACGTAAGCTTTAAGAGGAAATTAATTAAAAGGGTGGGTAAAGGGGTGTAAAGGTTTAGGAAAGGGTTTGGATGGATTAGGTGGGTTAGGAGGGGTCTCTCTCACTAATTATCACACTAACTTTACCCTTTTTTGATTAATTATTACAAAATTGACATTTTCCCATGTCCTGGGTTTAGCAATTAAAATTGTTGTTTTCCGACTAAAACTCCTAAGTGGACAAAACCCTAACAAAACTTGTCCCACTGAGTTGAAACCTGGTCCAAGGGTGTAGGGGGTCTCATTACCTTTCTTTTGAGTACAAATACCCCTATCAAAAGCCCAGGGACCTAAGTTTTATATTAATTACCCAGAATTAATTAATTAATTAATTAATTAATTTAATTCCCAACCTTAGGAAAAATTAATTAATTAAAAAAAACCTAGCTAGACTCAACTAAAAATCACGAAACTTTGTGTGTTGTCTTACATGGTCATTTACATCGTTCCTAAACACTAGCTACCCAAGAATGACTTCATTAGAACGTCTTTCACCACTTTGGAGGATTTATTGCTAGTGGGAGTGAAAAACTCAAGGGAGATTAACCCGGCTAGTTAGGCCACATTAATCTCCTGAGGATAAAAAATACTCAGTGAAAGGAACTTTTCTAATGAAGAAATCCTAAGGCAATTGACCTAACCATGATCCATGTAGACCTATTACAATATTAACCCACACAAGGGTGCGATAATCCCGCTTACAAAACTGTGTGCTGGAGCAAAAAATGCCCTGTAGAACCAATTAGTCTTCGACATGTTTGCATCTGTTGATGCATATCTTCATGGTACATGGAGTTGACCCCCCTAGTTGAAGATTTGACCAATATTAAAAAATTTAAGATCTGTAATAAGGAGATTTTTTTCGGAGTTCTAACAAGATGTGACCAATACTAAAAAATTTAAGATCCCTGAATCTCACAAAGTGAATGGGAAAAATTACTTCATATTGAAAAAGAAAATGGGGAAAATCCTTTCCTACCATGATCTTTGGGAGTTAGTCACTACAGAAATTCAAAAACCAGATCCTATGACTAAGGATTACAAAAAGAAAAAGAAAAGTGTCATACTACTCACTTTTTCTCTTGAGGATGACACACTTCCTCATATTAGAGGCCTTAGCACTACTATCGAAGTATGGCAGAAATCAAAAGGTTTGTATGAAACCTCTAATGAACTTCACATTTTATTGGTGCAAAATAAAATAACAAATTTGAAGATGACTTAATCCAATTCAATTACAAAACATGTCCAGAAATTGTTGGAATTGAAGATTGAGTGATTGACAATTGATACTGAAATTAAAGACAAGGAATTGATCGCATGTCCAGAAATTAAGGTACTTTCAGAGAAAGCAAGAAACCAGATAAGTACTCAGGTTTGATAGCTCAGTTGAATCTTGTGATTGACTCAGAGCCTTGCACTTTTGATGAGGCTGCCAAGCATAAAGTGTTGAAGGATGCCATGGTAGAAGAATACGAGTCAATATTGAGGAATGATGTATGGGAAGTGGTCCCAAGACCACAAGGAAAATCAGTGGTGACCTCTAAATGGATTTACAAAATAAAGCATGCAACAGATGGCAGTGTTGAAAAAGTCAAAGCTAGATTTGTGGCTCGTGGTTTCTCTCAGAAAGAGGGAATTGATTATGATGAAATTTTGCTCCCGTTGCCGAGTACACCTCTATCAAATTCATCATTTCTCTTGCTTCAGTTTTTTATTGGAAACTTCACCAAATGGATGTTAAGACTGCTTTTCTTAATGGTGAAGTTGAGCAAGAGGTTTATATCGAGCAACCCGAGGGTTCTGTAATCCATGGGAAGGAATCCCATGTCTGCAAACTCAAGAAAGCCTTGTATGGATTGAAACAGGCTCTGAGGGCTTGGTATGGTAGAATTGACAGTTTTCTTCAAAGTCTTGGGTTCTCTAAGAGTATAGCAGATCCTAACCTTTATATAAAGGTTGTGAAGAATCATCTTGTTATCTTGGTTTTATATGTGGATGATTTGTTCCTTACTGGAGAGGAACATCCGATAGCTCAGACTAAGAGGGAGCTATCAGTAGAGTTTGAAATGAAGGACTTGGGTCTTATGCATTACTTTCTTGGTTTAGAGGTGTGGCAGAAACCTGGTGAGATTTTTCTCTCACAAGGTAAGTATGTAGTTGATGTGCTTCGCAAACTTGGGATGTTGGACTGTAAATCCATGACCACACCTATGATTTCTAACCTGAAGAAGCTACATGATCAAGCTACAGGTTCAGATCCAGAAGACCCTACTGTATATCGTCAGATCATTGGGTCCTTGATGAATCTAGTACATACCAGACCAGACATTTGTTATGTAGTGAATATCCTCAATGAGTTTATGTGTGATCCAAAACACATTCATATGGTTGCTGCTAAGCATATTCTCAGATATGTCCGGGGGACTATAGCTTATGGACTTAGATACACTTCTAGTGGAGGTGTAATGCTTCATGGCTATTCAGATTCAGATTGGATGGGCAGTACAGTGGATAGGAAGAGCACTTACGGATATTGTTTTAGTTTGGGTTCATCTATGATCTCCTAGTCCAGCAGGAAGCAGGGCTCCATAGCCCAAAGCACTGCAGAGGGAGAATACATTGTTGCAAGTGTTGCTAGTAGAGAAGCAATGTGACTCAGAAAGCTACTATCAGATATGTTCAGTGTTGAGCTGGAACCCAAAGTAATTCACTGTGATAACCAGAGTTGTATAAAGCTCTCCGAGAATCCTGTGTTTCATGACAGATCGAAACACATTGAGATGAGATATCGCTATGTTCGGGACATGGTGCAGAAGAACATTCTCAGTATTCAGTATGTTTTGACTGCGAAACAAATTGCAAATATTTTGACCAAGCCCCTATCATTGACAAAGTTTGTGTCTTTCGAGACAAGCTTGGTGTTGCTGAGAGGGAGTGTTAAAATTAATGCAGCTGCAAGAGCCATTCTCCGGAAGGATGGAAAAGACCCTAGTTGTGATCTAGTGCCCCCAGTACACTCTCGGGGTTCTTGGTCTGGGACCGAGCAGTTAGAGCCATGGCAAAAGACCCTAGTTGGGCCCCCAGTGTATTGTTGGGGTTCTTGGTCAGGGACCAAGCAGTTTGATGATATAAGTCCCTAGATGTGTTCTAGGGCCCCTAGATGTGTTCCAGGGAATCCTTGCTCGGCACTTAAATTGATCCTTGGTTATGTACCTTGGTGGTTAAGACCCTAGTTGTGATCTAGGGCCCCCAGATGTGTTATGGGGTATCTTGGTTTGGGACCAGGCAGATTCTTGGTTTGAGTACCAAGCCGAGATGATGTGTGACTTTCTTCTCTCTCGGAATGGTCCATGTGACCTAGGAGTAGTTAAAAAGAAAGGCATGATCACGTCATTGCCCTTCCTTGTATGCTGGGATGAAAAAAAGCTTATAATCTATATCGTGGGACTCTTGTGGACAAACTGCCATTAAAGAAGGACTTGACCTTTGACTTTGTCTTATTAATTGTTGAAACCCCTTGCTTGAGTTACGCCTCCCAAAATTTATGTTCATGTGTTGGTTCGATTTTATTTATTGAACTTTACTTTCTCCTAAAGAAAGTTGGCCGCCTTTGTTTTTGAAACCCTTCTCATTTGATTTAATTTATTATTGACTTTACCATTTGATGTTTTTTTTTATTGGTAAATTATTATTTATTATTTTTAAAAGGGTTAACCTAACCCTAAAGCTATGGCAAGTGGACTAATAGGTTAGCCCTACCTTACCTACCTCAACTATTTAAAGAAGTAGCCTCTCCCTCATTTGACACACTTTTCTAATATGATCTCCTCCTCCAAGTTGACGTTGAGACTCAGGTTTGCTGCGGCTCTTCTGGTCAAGTTTATAAGGTCTTTCTCAGGTCTCTCTTATGCGTACCAGCCTGTTATTGGTCCATCTCTGCTAGCAGAATTTTTAAGTGTGGACTGTTGATGTTTTTCTTCCTGCCATGGGTCTTCCCTGCTAGCTGTTTCATCTTCTGAGCTTGTCGCTGGACTAGTGGTGTCTTCCCTTGCTTGTTCTCGGTTGCTCCAGCCTGTCATGGGTCTTTTTGTGCTTGTCGTTGAGGTTGTTGATCTGTTGAGTGTCACCCTTGATGCATGCTGGGTGCCGCCCTTGATATTTTTGTTGATGCTGCCCTTGTTGGTCTATTGTTACAGCCCTTGATATTTCAGCAGGTGCCACCCCTGTGTTTGCTGGTACAGCGCTTGGTATTTCAGCAGGTGCCACCCCTATATTTCTACTGTGCTTCCTTGTGTCTAGGCATCATGGCTGATTTTTTAGACTGTTGATATTTGCATCAGCTTGAAGAAGGCACCTGGTGTTGGACTGAATATAGCTTTGCCTTTCCAGCCCTAGTTTGGACAGTGATTTGGACTATTTTGATTGTGGTTTCTCCAACTTCTTGAGTTCTGATTTTTGCCTATCAATCTAAGAGTCCTTCTTGGCTTTATTCCCATGCCCATGAGGAGATCTCCCCTGAGGGTTTGATCTATGATTTTTCTAAACTTTTTCTGAGCATACATTGGAGGAAGGTAACAACAGCAAATCAGGTACCTTTGTTCTTTATTACAGCCAAGGTAATATTCAGATCCGTGTTCACTAATGTTGTTAGGTTATGCATCATAATTTTATTATGCTTTGTTGGTCATAAATTGCAGTAGCTATTGATGTGAAAAATTTAAGAATTTCTGTTTCTAGCTACCCTACTGTTTTACCCTTAAAATCTAACACTTTTCGCAATTTTTAATAAGTTTAACTTAGAAAATTTTGGGCTTTTATTACTAACATCCCAAGACACTTTTAAAGTGTTTTTGGGCATATTGTACCTTGGTTTGTTTGTTGTTTTGTGCAGGTTTGCGGAAGAACAAGGAGATATGCTACCCAAATCTTGAAGATTAGGAGCTTCCAAGACCCCCCAAAACTACCTTGCACCTTTGGGAAACATTGTAAAAGCCTAAAATCTCATTTTGATCCATCTTTATAAGGATCCAAAGTCTCCAAGTAGAGACCTTTGTAAATCAAAATCATAAAAGAGTGGGCTATACAGCGCCCCAGTTTCGTTTCCCCCAGAGGGGGGTGCCTTGTGGCATGATTGAGTTTTTGCTCTAAGTTTTTTCCATTTTTGCTTTCATAACTAAAAAGGATAAAACATAAACAATAATCTCTAGTTTAGTTTCACTTTATCAAATTTTGCATAATAATCACAATCTTAGATTAGTTTTCCTTTTGCAAAGTAGAACATTAATTGCTAGAATAGTTTTCATTTCTGCAATTTCAATTTGCCAAACAAACCTGTCCCCTCAGCTCCTCGGAAGAGGCTGGTCAGTGAGGACATAGATTAATTAGAAAACATTTACTTTTCAATCTTTTACTTTCAGTTTAAAATAAACATATCCCCTCAGCTCCCGGTGTATGTTTTTGACCCTTCTAGTTTCGAGCATGCCTCGATCTTCTGGAAGTAAGTTTCAAGCAAAACCGGGTTGGTGAGTGTGGAATAGTTTTATTAGGACAATCTTGATAGTTTCTATTGCTTGGTTTAGAGAACCACCTAGGGGGAGTGTGTGAAGTTTCACGGAAAACCTCGGGCTTGTTCCCCTCCATTTTGGACCTCTGGCACCTCTAGTAGGCTTGTTGGTGAAACCATTGGGCTTCGGCAAGTTCTCAGCAAATCTCTATACTAAAGGGATAGCCTCTTGAGAGGCCAAATCTAATGTAGTTTTACTTTATTGTTGCAATCTCAATTCAAGCAAATAAAATATATCTCACTAACTTACTTTAAAAAAAGTTTCAAAGGCAATATCACAAAGCAAGCGTTCCATTCAACAGCCCATGATCTCATTAAGGCATTGGTCTCATTATTTACACATATCTTTGCTTCAATTTCATATGTGCAAGAGCTTAGTTTCATTCATTATATTTGGGATTATCTAATTAGCTTGTGGTTTATTACTTGCAGATAATTTGTATCCTTTATCACATTTTGTGCAAGTACCTTATGTATTGGATATATTTCTTCATCAAGCTTTTATCTTATGAATGAATGAATATGTTGCTAGTGTAAGCTTTGCTTTGATATACTTGTCTTTTCTTGGAATAAAACTCCTAGAATTATTCTTGTGCTTAGATTAGCTTAAGCCATAGTATTTTGTTAGGGACTACCCCCCCTTGGCTTCGCTAGGATTTGGCCTAGACGAAGGAGTCGAGGATCAGGTGACAGCACCTTGACTCGAGACTTGCCCCCAAGGACACACTGAGTGGATTGAAGATTTATTCCACGTTACCCAAGTGTGTATAAAGGAGGCAATAAGACCTATTGTTGCTTTCATTTCATTGAAAGGTAGGGAAGATTTTTAGTTTATAGTAAAAGCACCCGTTTGTTTTCATGCTTATGCGAAAGAGGAGTGTTATCACCCAATCTAGCACTCGTGCATGAAACTACTTTAAATCAATGCAAGATGCCAAGCCCTAATGGTTGATAATTGCAATAATGCAGCAATAAATGATGCCAGAGATGATTCTAGAAAGAATGCAAGACGTTAAGCTAGGAATGGTAAGAAATGAAGATGCAATGCTACTAGACCTAAAATTAACATAAGACGTCAAGGAGGGAGAGAGGTTTAGGTTTTAAATCACTTGTAATGGATAAAAGACTATTGTCGTCTAGCTTCCTTGGGAATATCGAGTCTAACATGCAACTTCTATGGAGAGAAAAGGCAAGGAAAAGACTTAAAGGTTGAACCCTAGGGTAGTCCACTACAAACCCTGGGTATCAATCTTCTAGGAAAGCAACTTAGGGTCGTCCACTACAAACACTAAGAGGTCATCCTTTGTCTTCTAAAAGCCTTTAGCAAGGGATCTAAGAGGATCTTGGTTAAAACCCTAGAGTAGTCCAATAAAAACCCTAGAATCTTAACCTATAAGAGCAAGACTAGAGTAGTCCACTACAAACCCTGGAAAAACCCTTATGTCCTTCAGTAAGCTTTAAATGAATGATAACATGGAAGATAGTCCACTAGAAATCTTCCTTAGGGTTTCAAAGCAAAATTTATCCAAGAGAAACAAGATAACATGTAAAATCACCACTTTCATAAAGCATTTACTTAATACATCAAGAATAAACCATCCAAGACTTGAAAAGAACACTTACTAGTCAAATCATATGGCATGAAAGAAACCCTAGAAATTAAATCATCCATAAACACTTGCAAAAAATCCACTAGATCACTCTCCAAATAGTGCACACAAGTACTCCATGATGAGAAAGAAAGATAAGAGAGAAGTGTAGTAGTTCTCCACAAGATGAGTTATGATTATCAAATGAGGAAACCCTCAAGTATATATATGAGACAAGCCTAGCGCTTTATCTCTCAAAAATCCCCTATAACACAATAGATCCATGATACAAGGTGGATAGGTCTTAGGCCAACCCCCAGGATAGCCTCCAACATAAAAATATAATGCTAAAACACCAAAACGTCTCCTCAAAAGGTCACACGTGTGGGTGTGAGAGTCTCTAAGGGAGGTGACATCATCCTCCAATGGGTACAAAGGCCTCCAAAGGCCATGTCTCTCCTGAAAAGGCGTAGAGCATCATCAAAGGGTCACATCCCCTCATCAAAGGTCATGTCTCATCGTCGTCAACGCTCGGTCAGCCCAAGCAAGCATCAAGTCACCTCAAGCATGTTGTCGTCTCCTTGTGTGCAACGTTCAAGCTCCATGCATGACGTCATGATGGGAAAGGGTCCATAACCTCTCAAAAGGGTGCCTCATCATCATCAAGGGCTATGGGGTCCATCCAAACCCTAACGCTCTCCAAAGGGTGCAACGTCCAGGTGTGTGGGATTCCTGCCCCCTGAGTGACACATCAAGTTGTATGCTCAATGTCCTAGCTCATTTGTGCATCATCCAAGGTCCAAAGGGTGCCAAAGGGTATCAAGGAACATGCTAAGTCATCACCTAGCCCAATGCTCATCATCAAAGATGCAACGTCCTTCGTACACTGCATGACATCATCATGAAACGTCGTCCAAACGACCATATCCAAGGGTGCATCATCATCAAGCAAGGTTCACAAAATCAGGTAAGACCAACAACTACAAGATACAAGGGCCATTAGAATCATACAAAGTAAGCCACAACTTAATACAAAAGACACATAAGCAATTCACATTAGGTATCTTCTTCAAACTTCACACTAGGTCAAGACTTTATGCAATTTTCAAAGTTTAAGTATGGGAGCGCCATCGTAAGACCCTATTAGGTGTGCTAGTACCCAAGTAGAGGAGTAGTTCCCGAGAAACCTGTTCCTGGTAGCTACCATTGGCATGATGAAGAATGTCTCCCTCGTTGAGAGTTGAGTGTTGATGTTTGGACAACATCGGGAAGACAATCTTCCAAATATATATATATATATATATATATATATATATATATATATATATATATATATATCATACAATATATGACATGATATTTTACAAGGTATAAATATATATAATAAATAAGTAGTTATTTATTATCCAAGGGATGCATCCTTTCATGGATGGTCACCATATGTTCTCTATATATGGAACATTCATCATATCGATCATATTATCTCATATAGAAAAATCAACATGGGGAATGTTGTTATCAAGAAAATGGGCAGTTAATCTAGGAGGGAGTATTGAAATGGATTTATCATATGCTATCACACCCAAATGTGAAAAAACTTATGTCACTCTTCATAGAGAGCAGATGATGAAGTACCATCTAGTAGACCCTAATGATCCTATGAATGTGTCGGTACGTGCAAAAGATAATTTTAGGAATTATGTTATCATGGCACAATCCATAGTCCCAAACATAGAGGATGCTTCCACTAAAGAAAGCAAGACCATTTGAAAAATGCATTTTGACAGAGCTCAATCCAAGATAGGGGCATCACCTCAAGGTGAGATTACCTTTTTCTCTTATAGGCTTGAATTTGATTGCACAAACAACACTGCATAAGCAAAATATGAGGCATTGTTGTTAGGTTTGGAATTGGCAAGAGAAATGAAGATAAAAGGTGTTGAAGATTATTGGTGATTCCGCCCTGGTGGTGAAGCAAGCCAGAGGCCAATTTTTCGCGATAAATTACAGATTAAAGAAGTATAGATGTGTTGTGTGGGACTCAATTGACTTATTTGATGCATTCTCTATAGTGGTTCTTGCAGGAGAAGAAAACGTTCAAATTGATACATTAGTTGTACCAACATCCACCCTTCAACCTTGTGAAGAAGTGATACCATGCAAGAAATTAGGGTGCATACATTCCTAGAGACAATGGTGGAGAGATAAGATAAGATTAGTTTATTAATGTCCAACAAATGACCAAAAGTAGGTCAACAGGACCACTCAATACATGAGCAATGATACATACATGGAGTGCAAAGGCCACTCTTATAAAAGCAAGAAGCAAAACCAATCTATAAGATCTAAACTATGCCGAAGCAAAGCCAAAGTGAAACAAAATGCTATGGACATGTGTCCAAGGAAAGGAGCCTCAAGACTCCAAGTACCTGTTGCTAGAAGAAGCAAATGGGGGGGTGTCCTCCTCTGGAGTATCCACTATCAAATATACAACTCTCCTACCATCCAAGGATAAAGAAAAAAAGATCTAGATGGAGGATTGGCTAGAAGAGCTAGATCCGGCCAACGGAATGTCTCTCTATCTATTATTATGTTGTAACAAGTTAACAACACATCCAATGGTCACTCTAATACCATGAAGAAAATTAGGGTGCATACATTCATCGAGACAATAGTGGAGAGAGAAAATAAATAGTTAACTATTAATATGCTGCAGCGACACATCTCTTACACATCATAAACCATTATAGGCGGCATATTTATAGCACCCCTAGTTGGTTAGGTAGTATAACCATGTAACCTCTAACCTCAACATTTAACATTACATTGGTAACGAGTCACTAACAAATAAAATGACATAAACATTAATGAATTCTAACATAAATGTTATTGTGTTACCGCGCTCACAAATGTAGCATCATTAAGGCTATGCCATTGGAGGACAATCTGACTACAGTGATAGGCTTCAAAGAGATAAACAATCACTATGAATTTCTAACTGCAGAATTTTTCAAGGAGCTTACTTAAGGCAAAAGGGATATAGGGGGATGCAATGTCCTAGGGGATTGCACCATTAGCTATCAAGGCCACAATGTAGTGCCCCCTTCAAAGGTCAGATTAGTATAATTATCATTTTCGCTTTATTTTAACTTCAATAAAATAGGTTTTTTCCATGAAAAAAACTTTATCTTCAATATTTCAAAACTTGAAACCAGAATATACATAGTAGTACTGTCTTTTTAACTCTTTCTGAACTTTAAGGACTCTATATCATGTCACAACATCCAGATTGTCATCTATTCCTATTAGTTACAGTCTTCCTGGATCATTTAAGACCCCTGATTATGCACTAAAGCACCAAAAAAGATACATACATAAGGCTTTTATGCCTTTCCATCACCAGTAATTTGCCATTTCAGTATTAAAAAACAATAAACTCCTCAGAAGAAGTTAATAAAGAGAAAGAACAGTTTCCTGCTGGCATTCTCCATCCTTGAACTCCTGCTCAGAAAGGGTTCCTTCCTGTAATGAAAGAGCTTCTTTAGATAACCTGTCCGGAATTGAATTCCCTATTAATACGAGACAGAGAGATATCTATAAATTTGTTCTTTACCTCAAGAGCCCTGTTTAAAAAAGGAGCAAGAGCCAAATTCTTGATTATACAGCAACCATTTGCCCAATCCATAGCATCTTTGAGTCTTCAAACACTTGAAGGGAATCCATACCTTTTTCCACTGCACAGTTCATACATGACTATAAAGCCAAATACTCAACTCTATTGTTTGTACCCTGTCCACCAGCATACTTCAGGGTAAAATAATTATTTTCTGAAAAATACAAAATTGCCCCCAGATCCACACATACTTGGAGTTCCTTGACAGGCTCCATCAAGGAACCCCCATGCTTTTGAATAGTCAATTTCAGGCATTCTGAAAATTTTCTGTGGTTTCAATTTTTCAGGCTTCCAAGATCCACTGTATGAGAATCTCATTTGATGGCCTACCTGACTAGGAGTTTTGACTATTCCTTGAAAATATCATATTGTTCCTTGAAATTCAGAGTCCCCAGATTACAAAACAGGGAAGAGCTTTGTGTGCTGCTACAGACTTATAAAAAAACGAACTTTCAGAGCATTCTAGCAGAGAATCTTTTCCCCATCTGTTTTCCACCTGCTATCTGGAGAACTTCATTCCAGATCTCTCTTGAAAAATAATAATTGACAAAGAGATGATTAGCAGTTTCTTCATCTACTTTACACAAAATACATCTACCAGACCCTTGCCAATTTCTTTTTTGTCCATTATCCCCAGTTAAATTTTGTTAGATGGTGCTAAGTTGCTAACCATAAAAGAATTATATTTTTAGGGTGCTACTGAGCATCCAAACTACCTTCCACCGTGCCATTTAATTTCCCCTACTACTTCCTTTATCTAATTTCAATAAAATAGTTGTAATTAGCTGAGTTGGCAATTAATGTTTTGATGCATTACTTTTATTATACTTCGCATTACATGTTGGCACATGGCATGGATGCATGTGTGCACAGCTGCACGCATGCTGACTACCAAGATCATACTTGTGCAGACATGTGGGGAGCCTTCTTTGTGGGAATGGTCTACTACACTCAGAATGGTAACAATAAAGATTTAATGTTCACGTGCAGTTTGGAGTCGTTGTGTGGGTTTGTTTTTATTGATAGATCTGTGATCATGAGCCTTTTATTCTTTCTTTATAACTTACTAAAATACCTTCCTCTAATTTGGGCTACCTGTGTGTAATGTAGGCAGGAAATATTATGTAAGTTATGAGAAGATAATTTTATTAGCCCCCGGGGTGTAGGGCAGTCGGTGCTGGAGTGTACTGTAAGGCACTCTGTTATGTGAAGTTACCAGTTCGAAACCCTGGATTACCTTGTGTGTCGCGTATGGGACATCGTGGGCACATCTGGAGGTTATAGTGGTAGCAGTCGGATAACACAACCCTGTGTCACGCAAGTACATGCCCAACTAGTTTTTGATTCCGCCAGTCACAAAAAATAAAAATATAAGTTAATTTTATTAATGCCCAACTAATGACCACTGAAGTAGGTCAATGTGACAGCCAAGTACAATGATGTCAATACAAAGCGGGAGCTCAAAAATGGCTCCTATAAAAAGCAAAATGCATAACGTGAAGTGCTGATCCAAGCTAGAGTATGGGAGCTACAACTCCAGAGGTGGAGAGGAGATATGAAAGAAGGATGTACAATGTGCATGGATCCAAAATACAGAGTGCCCAAAAGGCCGGTGTATCAAGATCTGCTAGAGCTAGCTCCCCCAACATAAGAGACCCAATATAAACTTTAATATTTAAGCAAAACTGAAGAAAACAATTTGTTGAGTTTCAAACGAGAAAACCATTGAAGTCAAAGTGTGGGTCATAGCTACATGAGAAGTGCTCTTAATTTAACCAATGGATTCTAAGACTATGGGGTTATAATAAGGCGAATGCAAAATGAATCATGATGAGAGAATTATGAAATTTCCATGTACTAATAACTTAAGCTCACATTAATACATCAAAATCTACATATGTATTATGAATATAACAAGAAAATAAAACATAAACAAAATGAAATCCAAAAGTAGAAGTAATAACAAGAAATAAATAAAAAAATTGAGAAAATTTAAAAAAAAAGATAAAGAGCCACAAGACCCTTCTCTGCCACTTGTTAAAGAGCTCTCATGCTTCTCTCCCACTTGGCAATGTGAAGGGAAGGGGAGGAAAAATGGAGAGGAGGAAGCCATTCACTCTACTCACACACTCTGACAATCGTTCTCACCACACACAATTGCTCTCACTTAGATAAGAAAACTTAGCTACACATTGCTCACAAAATTTTGGATTACAAGCTGATAGATACCAACAAGCATGGAGATTTTGGGGAATGGTTTTGGCACACCATACTGTTGTGATGCACATTTCTGAGAAGGAGGCAGACAACAAACAAGGGATTTTGACCCAACCACACCTACAGCAGAAAGCTATGGGAGATAGGAACCCAACTTGATACAATGAGCCAAAAATATTTAATCCCTCCTTCCTAGCTTTGTATGGAATATTTGTGATCATTTACTTTCCAAATCCTTGAAGGAAAAATATCTATGAATCATAAACTAGATAAGAAATGCTGTAATTAAATTAATGAATGATTTATCTTGTTAGTTATGGTTTTCTTACTATGGGTTGGGGAAAAAATTGGTAAAAATACAAAGCCTTACAGCAACAACCCTTTTTTATGAATTCACGCTGCAAATCTTTCAAGATGCCCTCTTGATTTTTATTGGTGTGACATTTTGCCTACTTGGAAGTTTGATTTTATGATTCTCTTTTGAACCCCAAGTGACTATTTTGCAGGCTCTTAAAGGGAAATTTTATTTTGGATCTGCTACAATTGAAGTCAAACCCTTGTCTCTTCATGGCAAATTCTTCTCTATGAATCTATTGAAAAGAAAAAGTTTGGGATTATCCTATGAGCCTTGGGTGGCATGAGAAGTAACTTTTGTAGCCTTCTTGCTCCTTCATTGTTGAGTGATGGTTTGGATGTTGCTAGTCTTTTTACTTTTTCTTGGTTTTATGCCCATAGCCCTAGGTTGCCAGCCACCCATTCACCTAGAAGAAGTACTCTAGATATTAGGACTAATGGATTTGTAACCCCTTTTTTATGCATCGTTGATAATTTTATGTGGCTAAGGGTTGTCGCCAAATCATTTGTTTTTTGGGTACCTAGGAACAGTCTAGGTAACAAATAATTGTCATTATGGTATTTTTTATAGTGGGAAACACTTAGGAGTGGTGCAAGCCTGTTAATATGAAGACCACATTTTATTATGGGCAGAACTTGGGAGTAGTCCAAGCCACCTCTTTTATATATGCATGGCCGCTATATTTCCTAGAGCACTTGGGAGCAATCCAAGTAACTAGTAGGGTGTCACTTGGGCAAGTTTTGGGCATAAAACCTAGGAGGAGTTCCTTGGTTGCATTGTGAATGCTTGGGTCTCCTCCAGCCAAGTCAAGGTTGAACTCTTGGTCATGATTTTAACTTCAATTCAACATGCCTCTAGTTGAATAGAACATCATTCTATACATTTTCTTCAATTTACTCATTACTTTATGTAGGCCAGTTGACTTAGTCGGACTCTAGAAGGGTCCCATGTGATTTGGCTTGGATTCCATTGAATGATGTATGATCATGAGTTGACTTGGATTGTTGGGTTCATATGATGAATGGCCATGAGTTGACTTGGTTGGGCTGATATGATGAATGGCCATGAGTTGACTTGGATTGTTGGGCTGATATGATGTATGACTATGAGAAGATATGATAGTTGATTGTTGTTGCATGTATGAATGACGTGTTGGATGATACTGTATGTGGTATTCTCGGCTGCTTGTTTCCATGGTGCACCAAGTGTGACAAGTTGGCCTCCAGAAAGAAGGTTCTCGGCTCAAGGAATGAGCTCAAGATGGAGCTCTATGGTTGGGTGGAATGGAGGCACACAATTCTGGTCCTGCTCTCTATCCCTACACTCTTTCATTTAATCCCAAGAGGTAATAGTAAGTTGTTAACTTCAGCACTAGTGTGGGCATATGATATCATTATGATCTTTTCCATTGCTTTTTTATCTGTATTAGCAGATCCCTTGAAGTTGAACTTGAATGTGGAGTTGATTTCTAAAATAAACATAGATGCATGATCTCTCTTGATTAGGATGCCAAGCAGCAAGATCTCTAATTATGTTGACTGTTAGCTTTTTAGCTCGGGAGGTACTCCGCATGTGTGTCTTGTATGTGGAACTAACCTAGTACCTACACTACTAGACACTTGACTTTGTAATGGGTTTTTATAAAGTTGTGATGAAGTGGTTCTTTTATTAAAGTGACTTTTTTAATAAAGTGTAGTTTTTAATATTAAAGTGACTTTATTTCATAAATTGCACTTATGTTATTGTTAGAATTTTAGGGTAAAGTTGAAAACAGCAGTCTCTTTTAAAAATTAATACAAAACTAGTTAGATCTGAAGTACAAGCAACATATAGAGATAGATCTATAATAAGCAGTGACAGTAGAAGAAGACAATCATAGATCACAAATAAAATATGTCAGATCTTAATACCTTAAAAGCAGATCTAGAAGAAAACAGTGACAGCAGATTAGACAAGGCTTATCCAAAATCAAAGTAAACTTAGACTGTATGCAATAACCAAGTTCAGATTGATGACAGTTCTATAGATGCAACTGTAGGTTTATATTTCAGACAGTAATAGAAGCAGAATAGAACTCAGATCATATACTAAAGTTCAGACCTTAAACAATGATAAATACTTCCTCTAAAACCACAGCAGATCTATAGATCTAGTTCTGAAACAAGACAAATAATACTGAGCTTCTTCTATATGACTGTTCTCAAATAGCAAACAAATCAGATCTGAACTTTAAGGGAAAGAGGTAAGAAACACATACCTGGTACCTGCCTTACCTGTGAAGAAGTACACCACCACAATAGAAATAGGTCCAGTGTTATGCTCAGTTAAAGGTTCGGTTCAGATCTATTTGAGATCTATATGCCAACGTTTGAAGGATCTTTCATGCCACCACAGTTAAGGTAACTGGAACCAAAACAAGAACCCAAACCCTAACAAAAGAAGACCCCACGGCTGAGATAGGCAAGGCACCCCACGGCTGAGATAGACAAGGCACCCCACGGCTGAGATAATGAAACGGCACCCTCAGCAAATGATGTTACAATCAACCCTCAGCAGTTTTGAGGTCACAGCATTCTCCAACACTTATATAAAAGTTACAGCAACCTCAAGAAAGATGCGGCAGCCACAAAGGGGGATCACAACCACAGGAAAACACCCCTACACAGGCAGTGGTACCTCTACACTAGCAGCGGCACCCTTACAGTAAGGAGCGGCACCGGCACCTCTCAGCACACTCAAACAGCAAAAGTAAAGGGGACGCAGCCTTCAAAGAGTTGCTACAGCAGAAGAGGATAGGACAGCACTATGAAACCTTCACCAGTCAGGACTGCAATCACACTTCAGCAGAATAGGACTGAGGCCGCACCTCTCAAGGAAGCTCCACGCTATAACAAAAGGAATGTGTAGTGTGTGTGTTATAGGAGTAGAGGAGGGTCTCTTTAAATAGAAGTTTAGGGCAAGGGTTAGGTCTAGGTTAGGGCGCGCTAGGGCAAGGAGGGGTAAGTTTAAGTTGTAAAGAAAGTCACATGTTTAAATTAAAATTTAATCGTGTGACAAAATTCATAACCCAAAAATAAAACAAAAGCCCATAACAAGGGTAACAAAGCCCATAACCAAATAGACAAATAACAAGGTGGCATTACTCATTCCTTCAAATCATATGGTGAACCTATTACTTTATCATCACTGCATATGGGACTTTATCCCTCTTGTGGTTATGTCCTTCTTCAAGGAAGGTCATGTACCATCAAGCTTTACACCAAGGTCAG
>ML778512.1:1213732-1224675 GCA_009831015.1 Picea engelmannii | reverse complement strand
GGGGGCGGCTAATGTCGTGGAGGATTTGTAATCCGATTTAAGCTTGTGGCGGAAATGTAGGCCACGGGCGAAACATCTTAGGATCCTGTTTTAAAGGTGGTGCCGTCAAATATTTCCGCAATCTCGGGAAATGAATTGCTCATTGGATGTTGACATCTATATATACGTGTGTTTTAACACTCGAAAACATTGGCTTGAAAAAGCTCTGATTACATTCCATTTTGAGAATAGATGCGTTTGATTGAACGTTACCGTACGTCAAATCGTGTGGTATCTTTGTGACCATATCCAATATTTTAATATTAATATATTTTATAGTATTTTAAATTTTTGGATAAAAAAAATTGTAATAAATAATTTTAAAAAGGTAAAGAATAATAATAATAATTTTTTAATTTTAAGTTTACCATCTTCTTGTATAAAATTTATAAAGGTGTATATATCTTATTTTTTTATTTCTCTGTAATTTTCAAGCATGAAAAAAACACATGTTCTTAACTATTAAGCTCACTTAAAATAATAAATAAATTTAAAATAATTATAATTAATAAGATAAGTATTAATAATAAATATTTATATGATAGATTTAAAGTTAAAAAATATTTAAATTAAAATAAATTCATTTTTTAAGACCTTGTCGTATTTGTTGAATTGATTTCTTATATTTATTTCACAAGTAAAATTGATTTAATAATTAAAGTTTATGTTAATAAAATACTTTATATGTTCTTAACTATTAAACTTACTTAAAATAATAAATAAATTTAAAATAATTATAATTAATAAAATAAATATTAATATCAATAATAAATATTTATATGATAAATTTAAAGTTAAAAAATATTTAAATTAAAATAAATTCATTTTTTTAAAGACCTTGCCTTATTTGTTGAATTCATTTCTTATACTTATTCCACGAGTAAAATTGATTTAATACTTGAATTCATTTCTTATACTTATTCCACGAGTAAAATTGATTTAATACTTGAATTCATTTCTTATACTTATTCCACGAGTAAAATTGATTTAATACTTGAAGTTTATGTTAATAAAATATTTTATCTTCATGCAAATTTTTTAAATTGTAAAAAAAAATGGAATTAAGATAGATTTACGCTAATTTAGCATTTATTTTTCATAATAAATATGAATAAATGTGAATGTTAAAGTTTTATTTTATAAGTGTGAAATGCAAGAACGCATGAAGTGTCGAATATGTCTTTCAATTTAAGGCTTGCCACAACATTTTTTTTGGAAGGATTACCCATGATGAATTGATAAAGGCAGTGTTTGTTTTGTTTTTGGGAGAAGTTCAAGGTTCAATACTTTATCCCCCATGTTAATGTGGATTTGTATCGGATTAACGCAAAGCTTAGAAGAAACAAATGGTAGGATTCTAGGCAAACTCAAGCTTGGTTTTGATCAATGGACATAGATCCATACATGTATCTTCGTTTTCTCTATGTCCAAGCCTTATTGCGCAAATTCGAACAATATGGAATGATGTTCGTGAAGGAATGAGAGTAGGAGGTGTCAAATATGTAGCCATTGTTGTAAATATTTGTTCATTCATAGTAATTGCAAGTGTGTGATTAAGTGTTGTTGTGTTCAAAAGTTTGGATTGTTTTGATAATGGTGTCTTTGGTGTTCCTTTGTATCCTCGTTCTCTCTATGAAATGAGGATTGAATGAAGAATCTCACATTAGAAATTTAATTATTTGTATTGTTTCATATGTCAAAATGCAAAGGTGTTCTTGATAGTGGAGTTTTTACCATATTTGTGGGTTTCTCCACTCTAATTTTTGGTGTCCTGCCTTCAAAGTATGTTGTGTGTTTATTTATGATTTGATTGTATATGGCATATATTCCTACATATCTATCAGAGAGCCATGTGCAAGGGGATGTTAGATCTCTCTCACAAGAGAAGCTAATAGATTGTTGCATTTATCGCATGGTTTGCAAGATATGTCATGGACACATTGTAGCATTGTTGAAGAAGTCGAAAAAGTCAGTAGACCAAATCCCTTTCATGATCTAATCACTTCACTATATATGGTGAGGAAATATATTGTTCTAGGTGAGCTTGGATGGGAGGATATTGTGCTTGCGATTGTGCCTATGTTGACCAAAATGTTGATTTTTTGAAGAAATTCCTCAAAGCATAACGCATTGCATTTGGATTAGATCTAGGGTAACAATGTGTGAGTCATCTTGTTTCAAAGTTTGAGTAGGCTTTCATTGTGGCCACCAACCTATGTCAATTCTATTCAACTCGAAGAAAGCTCTTGGTCATAATTTTAAGCCTAACTAAGGTGAATTTCTCAACTTGGTCATTGTGCTTGTTGTTGGTGGAGGAGATTTCGCTCCACGAAAGCCTCAATGCTAAAGAGGTCTCAAAGCGCTCCATTCAATGGTGGTAAAAAAATAGCAATAGTTGGATAAGTGGTCAAAAGACAAAAGCAAGCATGAGAGGTAGAAATTTGTTGATCAAAAGAGTGGACCAAATTATCAACTCCATCAGTGCTTGTGCTACTCGTTGTCATTGTTTGGAGGTTTTGGTGGATGATAGGGGACTACATGTGCCATGTTTGTAGAGAATGTGCTAGTGATATGTCGAGACGATGAGAAATGCAATGGAGAGTTAGTGACGTTGAGACAAATGAGCTAAAAAATTGTATGACCTAGTGCAAGGAACAAGCAATGTTTTTCCCATAAGTGTCGCGACCCAATTTTTCCTCTTGAAAATATACAAAAAAAAAATCTCCTCTTTCGCCCAAGAACAAGCATGAGAGGTAGATATTTGTTGACCAAAAGAGTGGACCAATTTATCAACTCCATCAGTGCTTGTGCTACTCGTTGTCATTGTTTGGAGGTTTTGGTGGATGATAGGGGACTACATGTGCCATGTTTGTAGAGAATATGATAGCGATATGTCGAGACGATGAGAAATGCAATGGAGAGTTAGTGACGTTGAGACAAATGAGCTAAAAAATTGTATGACCTAGTGTAAGAAACAAGCAATGTTTTTCTCATAAATGTCGCGACCCAATTTTTCCTCTTGAAAATATACACTAAAAAAAAAAAAAAAAAAAACTCCTCTTTCGCCCAAGAAAGAGCTCTCATACCACTCGTTATGATCTTTAACTCTCAAAATTGAATAACAAACAATATATCAAAAATGTTCAATGCTTAATTCAATATCCAAAACCCTTTATGGAGGGAAACATTATACGATGATCCTTTTATGGAAAGAATCCACCCTAATCATTTGTCTTTTCAAGGGGGCAACCTCCTAATGGGCTGAGATCCAAATACAATATACTCCAACACATGCTCCATAAGGAGAACTCCATCCTTATTTATAGCTAGCTAGAGAACCTTAATCATAACTACTTGTTAACTACTTAGTAGACCTTCTTTAATGAGGTCGCATTACATTTATTCAATGTTAAATAACTAGTAGGCCTTATTTAATAATAACAAATATAGTGGACTTAGTTCGCCTTACATTGAATAGCTACCATAGCTACATTATTATACTCTAATGGGCCCTTTAATCCCCTATTACACCCATAAGGAGGATCCCAACATTCCACCCCCTTCAAAAAGCATTACCCTCAACACTTGTAGTGAGGATGTATAACCATAAACCAGGGTCCCATGTACATGTGTTAACTACAATGTTGAAGTAGTTTGGGACTGAGGGTCTCATGTATAAGTGTTAGTTGTAACGTTCAAGTAGTCCAAGAAGCTCATCCATAAAATTAGAGCCCATGGCTTGGTACTCATGCTAACTCCTAACTAATGATGCATGACTTTGACAAATCACAGAGTATTATGCTTCAAATGTTTGCCACATCATGTGGATCCAAATAAATAGAACCATATGTTTATGGAAGATCATCCACATAATGGAAAAAAGTTGGTTGTGGAGTGGGAAGGAACACTAACATTGGAGAATATGCAAGTTGAAAATTGGTAGTCATAACCTACTCTTGACTTCCGTCAATGATGTTATCTTTATATGATGGAGTACAATCATCAAAGAGAAGTTGGAATTAGTTGTCTTCCCGAAAATTATAGTTGTTATGATACCATTCAACACAAGCATCCTCTAAATCTCTCCAAGCATCTAGTGCATCCCAGTATTCATCAATATAGGTTGAATGACAACGAAAAATCCATTCCAACTATAGCTTGTAGTTTTATTAGGCAATTGGGTGAAAATTTTGAAATGGCCCTAACTTCCTTAATATATATCAAAAGTTATATTATGATCATAATTCTAAAATGCCTCAACCAATATGCATCTACTAGCACTGGACTGGCTGCAATCTAGGTGCTCTGTCAAAAGATATCTTCTTTGCAATACTCGTGACCATTGTCGAGAAAAAAATTCACTGACTTCAAATCAACGACATCTTTACTTCCCATGGTACGTTTTCAACGATTTTCTTTGAAATTGGGTATTTGTTAGAGAGGAACTCAAATATGCAGTTAGTTTCTTCAAATTCTACAAAGGAAGCTACAAGAATGGATCTAAGTGTCGCAGCCCTATTTTTCCCTTCAAAAATTTGCCAAAAAAAACTTATTTTTTGGCCCAAGAAAGAGCTATGATACCAATTGTTATTATCCTTAAACTTTAAAACTAAATCACAAAGAATAAATCAGAAATATTCAATATTTTATTTAATATCAAAACCCTTGAGGTAGAGTAACATCATACAATGATCTTTTTATGGAAGAATCAAATCATGTTCACTTGCCTTTTCGAGGGGACAACCTCCCAATGAGCAACGCTCCAATACATGGTTTATAAAGAAGATTTTGTCATTATTTATAGCTACAAAATGTTAACTACCTAGTGGGCCTTCTTTACTAAGGTCACATGATATTTATTCATAATTAACTACCTATTGGGTCTTATTTAATAATAACTAACATTATGTGTGTGTTCCATATTACATTGAATAGCCACCATACTTATCATATTCTTACCTCTAATGTGCCCATAGGCCCCCATTACACCCTTAGGGAGGATCTCAACAATTAAGCTCCAGTTCAAGGTCTAACAACATTAGTTATAGTTCGTAGTTTAGTTTGCCAAAATTTCAACCTAGGTTGTCTAATGAAAATGATGTATAATCACATATCAGCCAAAAGGAGCAATATTTTGAGTTTCAACAAGTTCCTCGAGATGCTTGTATAATTCTTGCTTCATTCTATATTGAATCATATTCTTATCAATGGTGCCAATGAGTGCTCAAAAGAAGACCATGAGAAATCGCATACTCATGGAATGAATTTGTTGGCTACTTAATGGCTCAATATGAAATATATGAACCATGGATTATTTCAATGAACTGAGTAATTTGCCAAATGAGTTTGGTTATGGAATAAATTATGGAACACCAATGACTATCTGCCCAAGTCAACAAGTTGGAAGAGGATAAATTTATATAATTGTATATTGGAGGTTTGCATGATGTGAACCCACAAGAGGTCAAAGTTCAGGCACCTAAAACTATGAATGAAACCATCCAAGTGGCTAAATGCATTGAGGCAAAACTTTGAGCTAGCAAAAAATTATTTCAACGATATTCATGAGAGTTGTGAGATAGAAGTATGACCATATTGCATCATCACAACTAACATGTCTCGCCTTAAGACAAGCAATGAAATGTCAATCCAAGGGCCTATTCCACTTTTGTGATAGCTAGCAATCCAATGATCACAAATGAAGGGAAAAGGTCTCATGGTCACTGAAAACACTACTAATGAAGAGTTTGAATGGTTTGAAGAATTTGAGGAAGAAGAACCAATTTAAGGGAAGTTTCAAGACCATTCGATACAAGAAGACCTAGGCACCCTATCACTTCATGCCTTATCGTGTATCAACACCCTTCTAACACTCAAAATTGAAGGATACATAAAAAAATACAAAGGTTGTTGTTTTGGTTGACTCAACGAGTACACATAATTTCATTGATAGAAAATTGGCAGCACCTGTGAATTGATTTGATTACCCTATATCAAACTTTCAAGTCGTGATTGTGAATGGGAATTCCATCTCATGCAAAGGTAAGTGTCCTAGCATTAAACTCTCCATGGGTGATAATTTTTTGGACTCTCCATTGTATTCATTCCTCTAGACACATGCATGGTATTAGGTGTACAAATGGCTCAAACAATTAGGAACATTCTCAATAAATCTTCGATAATTTTTCCTTCACTTTACCTCTAAAGATAGACACATGTTTTTAAGGGACTCACAATTCTCCCAAACTAAGTCATTAGCTCCCATTGAATGGAAAAACTTATAAAAAATAAATCAACCAATATAGAGGCTCAACTATACTCCTTAAAATTTAATCAAGAACCTCCAGTTATTTAGGATAAACTACAATATGTCCTTCATTGACATGAGTGTGTATTTAAGGAGAGTACTCCAAGATTGCCTCTAGTAAGCTAGCATGACCATGCTATTGACTAATTCCAGGAAGTCATCCACCCAATACAAGACTTAATCATCATATATATGATCAAAAGATTGACATAGAAACCTTGGTGAATCTTGCTAGTCCTTAATATGCAAACTATAAAATGTTAGGTGATATTTTTGTAAAAATATTCAAATTTCTAAGGATTTTATATAGTTTATATAAAATTTGAGCTATTTTTAAGGTAAAATAATTTTATTCTATAGAATTTGGGCGAAACACTTTTACAAAAAATGGAAATTGACGAATCTTTTTTTGAAAAAAGCATGGAAAATTAGCCCATGGGCCAAATTTAGCCCCTAAAATTTTCCCAATGTGTATAGACTATAGAGAATTCAACAATGTCACACTTAAAGATAAGGTATTGCAAGGGCTTGAAGACAACCAATTTTACGCCAAGAAATCCAAGTGTACCTTTGGGGTACAAGAAGTTGAGTACATGGCCTAATGTTATCGATATCTCATGAAGGCATCATGGTAGATCGAAAAAAGATAAAAGCATTAGTGGATCACCATATACCAAAGAACATCAAGGGCCTCTGAGGATCCCTTGCTTGACAAGATACTATTCTCATTTTGTCCACCACTATGATTGTATTGCAACACCTATGACAACCTTATTAAAGAAAAAGGCATTTGCATGGTCAAATGCAACAACTCAAGGAGGCTCTCACCACCACTTCAACTTTGGTCGCCCCAACCTTTCAGAGGACATTCATTGTGGAATGTGATACCTCCAAACAAGGTATTGGAGTAGTTATCATTCAAAAAGGTTTGCCACTAACATTTGAAAGCATACAATTGAGAGGGAAGAATCTAACTCTCCCAACATGTGAAAAAAAAAGTTGGTCATTCTTCATGTAGTTAAACATTAGTGCCAATATCTAAAAGGTCATCATTTCAACGTAGATACAAATCATAAAATCCTAGAGTGTATTTTGTAACTACGGTTATCCAAAAGAACCAAAAAAAATGGATTTCAAAGATGTCATGATATGATTATAAAATGTAGCCTTGCGTGAACTTTCCAAAAAGAGGAATATAAGGTTCTCCTTTATGTCATCTTTATCTTGAACTCGAACTAGGTTTAGACAAGGTTGCAACATATTGTCTAGAATAACAACAAGATCCTTCTACCTAGTAATTGATCCAATAGCTAATAGAGGGTCTAGATGCTACAAAAAAGTTTTCATGGAGAAGTGATTCACTTTGATTAAGAATCTTTGTACCTATATCAAACCTAAAAAAACATCAAATCTTTATTGAAATACATACATCCAATTAGAATTCATTATAAATTCCTCAAAATTTATCATAAAGTAGAACAAGACTCAAGATGATCTTTGGCTATGAAGCCATCATTGAAAGATATATATTACATCCTAGTCAAGCATGACTTACACTTTGCCTCATCCCAAAACATTGCGTTAGCATATGGAGTGTTAGAATATAGAAGATGGTGTGCTCATTTTACCATTGACGATACCTTTCTCACCCAACCATAGGCCGAAGCCTCCCTTCGAGCACCTTAACCTTGACTGAGAATTCCTCCGGAAGCAAACCCTAGGTTAGATAGCCAAACAAAGGGTAGCGCACCTCTCTCCAAGAATAGCGCAACACAAAAGACTGATCAAATAGTCCCAAACCCTAGCCAAGAGATATTCAAGCCAATACTGAAAACTTGTTGCTGCTACAGTTGCACCAGCAACTCTTCCCCAAACCTGCACACAAGATTGCAACTGCAGTGCGCACCAAACTGGGAACTGCAATTCTGAGATGCTACAAATGAGAACTGGCGCCCTGTATTTATAGTAGTCCTGCCAGTTTTGCTAGGGCCGACTTCTCCTTCTGGATATGTGTCTGTTCAGTATATTATTATTGTTTCTAGCCGACTTCTTCTCTTGGAGGCTAATAGCCTAATATAAATTATCTTCTTGAGCCGACAAGGTTTCTAGGGTTATTAGCCAACTCATTTGGGTTTCTCTTGCTTCCCGGAGTCTTCTATTCTCGTTAGGTTCACACGTGGAGGTAAATACCTCCCGCAACTACCATAATATTAACACTCCCTCCTAGCTAGAGAGGTATTTACAGGTAATGGACTAGAGCACAAAAAACATACCATTTACCCGGTAGCATCAATATAGTCATCTAAACTATTTCATGACTAGATCACGAGCATCACCATCACCATCAGCTGCATCAACTCTTGAAACCATACTTCATCTGAGTAATTAGATATGATGTTGGATAAGTCACTCTCACCATAGAGTGATACAAGAGGAGTAAAGGTTCTGAACTGTTTTCTGTCTGGAAAATCTNTGTTCATCATCCATCTGAATGATCATTATCTCCAATAAATTGTTGATAGTCTTCAAGGCAATTAGAACAAGGATAGAGCACAACTGTGTCTATTCATAGTAGTACATAACTACAATCCAGTGGTTCACTACCACATCAATGTATGGTTGCGAATAGTGAAACATATTCACCACAGTAGTCCTCATCCACTGTCATACAGTCTTCATAACAAACATCTGAGAGCATCCTGCATAGAAACAATGTTATGATATAAACTAATTTGTCTGGGCCAATCTTTCACTCACATCTGTGAGCTATGAAAGAATATATGCCTCACGAACAGTGGAACATATCCACCACAGTAGTATATCTCTACTGTCTGGAGACAGGTAGTCTCCATAACAATCATCTGATGCCATCCTGCATAGAAAAATATTGTTAAAGATAAACTGAATCCTCTGGGCCAACATTTCACTCACGTTTGTGAGATCTGAAAGAATATATGCCCTCATCGGCAATGGGCTATCTGCCCTATTCTTCACAAACAAGGAAGAAGGATTATTTCTGATTTATGAGCCTGGACCATTTCTCACCCTGGGCCATTCTTCCTACACTAATTAAAGTGCACCCTGGACAGAATGTATAAACCCTAAGAAATGTTTGGAACATTCCTCACCATGGGCCATTCCTCCTACACTAATTAAAGTGCAACCTAGAGAGAATGTATAAACCCTAAGGAATGACTGTCCCTGATTGTTGAGCCTGGACTATTCCTCACCCTGGGCCATTCCTCCGACACTAAACAAAGTGTACCCTGGAGAGAATGAGTCTGCCCTAAGGAATAACTGTCTGGACCATTCCCCACCTTGGGCCATTCCTCCGACACTAAACAAAGTGTAAGCTGGAGAGAATGAGTCTGCCCTAAGGAATGTATGTCCTGCATCAACCTCCAAAACGGACCATTCTTCGAAACTGCTCACAACTGTGAACTTCGAAAGAATGATTGCCCGGCGAGGCGGACCATTCTACTTGACCACTACTCAGAGTGACTGTCAAGAAGAATGATTGTCCTAGACCACTCCCCTTGTTAACCACAATGGGAAGTCATTGTCTATGATACATCAGCAATCAGTTTGCCTCCCATGTTAACTACAATGGGAAGTCACTATCCGTCAGAAGTCTCAACCCACTTTCCGAATAGGAAAGCATTTGTCCAATCTGGACTATTTTTCAATTAATAAATAATATTTTCATTACTCCCTCCTAACTGGAGATTTATTTAAATCACAAAAATAAATGTTTTTCAAGAATATTTTTCGTACCTTCTTCTAACTTGGAGAATCTTCCCTTTCAGCTAAGGGAGTTATTTCCACAATCCCTATCTTCTCTCGGAAATATGCAAATTTGATTCTGGATAGAGGTTTTGTCAGGATATCTGTTGTCTGCTCATCAGTGGGGATATATATTGGAGAAACACTTTCTCCTTTCTAGACTTCATCATGGATAATGTAATACTTGTACTTTAGTCTGGAACACTGTGAAGGCTTCATGTAGATCTGGATGATAGAGTATATCATAGTTGGAGAACTTGGAACATATCCAAGTAGCACTTCTTCTATCATCATGAGATCTGATTTACTGAGTAGTCATCTTGATGTTATAAGAAATCTTCACCATGCTTCTATTGTGCACTGGAGGTTCTCCACCAAGTTATCTTCTTCTTATCTGCATATAGGAGTCTCTTTCTGGTATGTCTCAAAGTCTTGAGATTGCTCTTCATACGCTATTTATTCAATTTCTTTGGAGAACATTCTTTGCATTTATCTGATGTAGAACTCCAACTCATGGATGTTGCGGATGATAAAATGACTCGTGTAGTGATATGTCTAGTGTACTGGAACAAGTAATCATCATAGTCTTCTCCCTCCATCTGAGAGAACCTCTGGTTCCGGATCTCGCAATGCTTTCATTCATAAGTCTTCCATACACTGTTCTTCACCATGACTTTCAGTTCTTCTGCTTGATTGCTTTCATATCAGGCTTGGTAATCTTGTGATTATTGATGTAATGACTGGTTGTTTTGGCTTTTCTTTCTTTCTTGGAATCTTCATGTTCTTCTTCATGTTTTTCTTTAGTTCTTGGGTT
>ML778512.1:1180463-1212186 GCA_009831015.1 Picea engelmannii | reverse complement strand
GTCTTTTATGGAATCCACTATGATACTCATGGCATTGATGTCAACATCTTTGAACTTCTCCATAGTTGCAACGTTCTGCGATTCCTTCTCTTCTCCTTCTTCAAACTCTGGCTTCACGATCTTTCCTTTCACAATATCCAGTACTTTATTCTTAGCAAGGATGAGGTCAATCCTTGTCTTCCATGCTCTGAAGTTAGAGGCTCCATCTAACTTATTCTCAGACTTCATAGAGTTCCTCATGGCTGCTTGACTTGGTCAAACCCTAGATTTGACCAGAAATCCAAACTTCACGTCTTGGCCTTCTGAGAGTACCAGGAGATGTGTTGGGCTAGGGCGCACTGATCTATCCAGAGATTAGGTCAATCTCGTCACTTAAGGTGCCTCGACAAGAGGTTTAGGGTTTCTGCAACTGCTTCTGCTAGTAACCCTAGCTGCAGTGCTTTTAGAAACTGCTCCTGCTAGTAACCCTAGTGGCAGTGCCTCAACGAGCTCAATGTCTAGCGGCTATGTTTCCTTCCAGTGTTTTAGGCTGACTGAAGGGGTGTGGACCCATAACATGTTAGAATATAGAAGATGGTGTGCTCGTTTTACCATTAACGATACCTTTGTCACCCAACCATAGGTCGAAGCCTCCCTTCGAGAGCCTTAACCTTGATTGAGAATTCCTCCGGAAGCAAACCCTAGGCTAGATAGTCAAACAAAGGGTAGTGCACCTCTCTCCAAGGATAGCGCAACACAAAATACTGATCAGATAGTCCCAAACCCTAGCCAAGAGATATTCAAGCCAATACTGAAAACTTGTTGATGCTGCAGCTGCACCAGCAACTCTCCTCCAAACTTGCGCATAATACTGCAACTGCAGTGCGCACCAAACTGGGAACTGCAATTCTGAGATGCTACAAATGAGAACTGGCGCCTTGTATTTATAGTAGTCCTGCCAGTTTTGCTGGGGCCGACTTCTCCTTCAGGATATGTGTATGTTCAGTATATTATTATTATTTATGGCCGACTTTTTCTCTTGGAAACTAATAGCCTAATATAAATTATCTTCTTGAGCCGACAAGGTTTCTATGGTTATTAGCCAACTCATTTGGGTTTCTCTTGCTTCTTGGAGTCTTCTATTCTCGGTAAATACCTCCTGCAGCGACCATAATATTAACATGAAGCACTATTAACAAAAGCTATGCATTAGCATCCAACCAATCTTTATCACCATCAACACAACCTTGCACATCAAAAAGATTTAATGAAGTGCATTATCATGGGGAGCATTCCCACTAACTTTTGAAATTAGTTCATCATCATATGGTAAGCACTCCACCTACAATTCAACCATATTTTTATCTATTAGATTTAGTATTTATTAGTTAGATTAGTGAGATATATGTGTGGAAATTGTCCATTGAATTTAGTTTGGGTGGTTGAGAAAAAATAATTGTTATCCTCCCACCCAGGTTTGTAAACCTCATTATCACTAAAAAGCCCCCGGGATCGAAGGATCGAGTCCAACCTATAACAATTATCACTGAGACCCATGGCACTTAAAACACCACAGCGAACAAAATTTTCTAACCATACGGTTCTTGAGGTTTCACATATGCTGGTACAGAGCTCGCCTGTAACTAGTGTTTGAATAGCTAAATTTGACAAAATCTGCGACGATTGAAACCCTAAAGAACAACTATTGAAACACAGCGCATGAGATTCACATTCTTCAATTCAATCATTTATAAATTATGCATCGGTTACAGAGATGGCGATGGTTGCAGAAAAGTAAAAATGCAAGCATCTCTCAGGCATAACCTCAATACACTTAATTTCGGCACTTGGTTATAACAATTCCTTGCAGGTTCCCCTGCACATGGCTATAATATGAAGGCAAGTGCAATTTGATTGGACTTATCTAATAAAAGCATGCTTCAGACGGAAAACATACTTGGAGTCTTCGCCCGTGAATTCCCCCGACTGGTCCTTCTGCACTGCCTCTTTATGTACAACATCATCGCCTCTGCCGTCTCCTTTCCGTCCGTTGAGTGACGAAACGGGTGCCACCCGGAGCCTCTCATGGCCTGCAATTTCCAAACTCGGAGCCCTTAAATTCCTTTAAATTCCCTTGAAATCCCCTGAATTTAAAGCGTTCTAGTTAAAAACAAGCTAATTGTTACCAGCGAGGAAGGCGAGTGTCATACATTGAGGGTTTGAACGGGGTTTGAATGCCAGTTGCTGTCCGAGAAAACTATTCCGGGCTCTGTTGCCACCGCAGCGAAGGCATCGTGGATCATTCACGGAGGGAAAGAGTGAGAGGTTGCAGGAATCGAACGTTGGACCGATGGTGGGACGGACTGAGCCGCCCTGCAAGGCGATCAGGGGTGCCATGAGGGTTATGTCTGTCAATAGACGGCTAATGTCATGGAAGGATTTCTAATCTGATTTAAGCTTGTGGCCACGGGTGACACATCTTAGGATCTTCGTTTAAGTTACTGTGAAATATTTCGTCAATCGTCGTGAAATAAATTGAAGATCATAAAAAGGATAAGATGAGAGAAGTATATTTATATCTGACAAATCATTAAAAAAAAAATCAATTTAAATCAGAAAAATTAAAATTAAAAATATAAAAAACATCTTAGAAATATAGTTTTAAAAAAATACATTGCAAACATATTAGAGTTGAAATAATTAATATATATCGAATAACATATAACAAAAATGTATATATAATAATAATTAATATACAACTAATTGTGGATAATAGTGGTAAAGACATTCGAGGATGAAATAGATGTATGTGATGCGACGTTCATTACTTGCCAATAATTATTGAAAATTTAAAAATATAAAAACTCAAATGCATCAATCGAGTCCAAATAAATTAATAAAATAAATAGAATTAATTGTGGATAATAGTAATAAAGACAACTCGATGATGAAATATATGTTTCTAATGCTATATTTATATGTTACTTCCAAATAATCTTTAAAAATTAAAAAATATAAGAACACGTGAATCAATGGAGTTTTTTTATTAATAAATAAAATAAATATGAAATTTCAATAAGGAAAAAGGGATATGATATATATATCTTTTTTCCTTATTGAGATTTCATATTTATTTTATTTTATATATAATTTTCAAAATATGAAATTTTGTATTTATTTCATTATATATATATATATATATATATATAATTTTTAAAAATATTTGTATTTTGAGGGATTTGATTTTTCTTAATATTTGATAAATATAGGATTAAGATGGATTTGAACTAGGATAAATTCATCCTAATTTCCAAGTTATTAAACATTAAGATGGATTAGTGGTTGAGATGAACTTTCACCATGCAAACAATGCACATTCAAACTCTAACGGGTGTAGAAATTTTGTATGTGTGTGAGGGAAGGTGTTTCATCTGTGGAGTTGGTTTCCTTTCATCATCAAAGAGACTTAATACATATCCATCAAGCCAAAATCTTTTCAAAATCCTTTAAAAATAAATTGATGCAAACTATTTGCATCGTAAAATCTAGAGCTAAGATAGATCTATGTTAGTTTTAGTATTTCTTTTTTACAATAGATGTGAGATTAGACATCTCTTTCAACTTGGATTGTAAGACCACCCCACTTCTCTTAATGCAATGATTCCATAATGCTTAACAATGTGGATGCTTGTAGGGGCGGCAAGAGCAGGAGGGATAATTTTTTATCCCAAAGAAAAAGAAGAAAAATCGTTTGTGTGGGGGTTGGGAAGAACAACGAATAATCATGTTAAAGCATTAGCCCTTTTGCTAGGTTTGAAATTAATAAATGCAAGCCTTCATAAAAAAGTACTTGTCATAAGAGACTCAGAACTGCTAATCAAAACAACGAAGAGAGGAGTAGGCCCAAGACAAAGCAATCTTGCATGAAACATAACTAGGATTAAGAAAGAGGCAAAAATAATTGAAAATATTGAGTATTATCATGTGCTCGGGTCTCTAAATGAAAGGGTAGACAGATTGGCTATTGAATCCTATAGGATGGAGCAAGGGGTCATGAGATGCAAAAGGCATACAAAGAATACCAATACCTCAAAAAGAATGAAAAACAAAAGATAAAAATGTTTTAAAGGGTTGAAACCCCATTATTTAATGAATCTTGAATGCAACATCAAATCAATGGAAGCAATAGTGTTAGATAGTGGTGAACTCATCTCGCATGTAGCGCCCACCTTCCCTCACGCAATGAGTAGTACTACACACGTTAGAGTGGTAATGGGAACGAAATATCAATCACCCGTCAACCTTTTTTCCAATAGTGAAATTTCCCGATTACATATTTGTATATAATTTGTGCTCACAACAAGGAGAATTACAAAGTGCATCCAAGAAGTAATGCTTGGTGTACTTCCTCCAATGGCGGTTTTTCAACCAGCATGAGGAAGAAGTTCATACTAAGAAACAGTGCATTGAAATTCATGTCAACAAGAAGCTAGAAGAAGACTGGGGAAGGCTCGAGAAGTAGGAGTAGTATGTGTGTTATGTTCAAAAAATATCCTGCTTTCCTGTCAAGAAAGTTCGCTGAGGTAGATGACTTGTGATCTAATCTTAGCACAGGGATATGGATAGAGTTGGTCCCTCACGACCATCTATCCAGAGATTGTATGTGATTATTCCCACTTTTTTCTGAAGCGCTTCCTTAGAGAGGCGGTCAGCAGACTTATTATGCTCACGATGTGTATGGATGTAGCTGAGCTTCTGAAAAGTAGTCTACATATTTCTGATTCTATCTTTCCACGTGAGTAGGGAGACAACTTGGAGGTCTCCTCTATTACTCAGCCAATCTATAACAATTCTGGAGTCCCCAACAACCTGAAGGGCATCTATATGTAGTCTAAAAGCCAGAAGATGTGTAGCCCAGGCGCCCAAAATTTCTGCCCTGGTATTGGTGCCCGGGCCACAGTTATACGTCCATTTGTAGCAAGAATTCTGAGTGAGTTGAATTAACCCTCCAGCTCCACTTCTTGATCCATTTTCCGAGGTTGCCCCGTCAAACCAACCTGTGGGAATAGCTTCTAGTGTTGGTTTCTATTTGTTGCAGTAAATTCTTGAATTTTTGGCACGCGTGTTCATCCAGGAGTGGTATAAGCCAAGTGCTTTGTGTGCAGTTGCTCTTGTTGATGGGATAGAATTGTTGAAAATTGTTGAATTTCTTTCCAACCAAACTGTCCAGCAAATGAAAGGAGGGAGATTTGTATGATTGTGTTTGGTGTTGGTCCATGCTTCAAAGCAATCTATTATCTTGGAGCCGTCCTAGGAGGATTGTGATTTGAGAGCCGAGGTAGTGATAATCCAGACTTGTTTGAAGAAATGGCAATTTATGAAGAGATGGTCAATCGATTCTGAGTCTTGTTGGCAGAGTTGGCAATAGCTAGGGCCCTTCCATCCTTTTCTCAAGAGAATATCCCAATTATTTATTTTGTTCTCTATCAACAGCCAAGTGAAGAATTTAATTTTGGGGGGTAAGCACCAGGACCAATAGCGATTTTTCCAGTCGTTGTGGTTTTATGCTAGCGAGTGTTTGAAATCTCAGCATAGACATTTTTTGCAGTGAGTATACCTGAGTGGTCGCCCCCAGACCAATAGAGTTGATATTCTTTTGTAGTGAGATGAATCCTGAGCTGAGTGAGTGTCTGGCCGTACTCTGTCCATTCTTGGGCTGCATCAGCGGTGAGTCCAAGGGAGTTGTTGGTAATCCAAGAGTCTGGCATGGCATCCGATCCACTGGAAATGAGAATTTGAAAAAGGTAGTGGATATGTTTGGTTTTCAGAAAGGATATCAAATGTGGGGAGAGCGTAACACAGGCATCCATCCCCAAGATGCAGTCTAGGCCAATTTCAATCGAGTGCCCTGAGCCTGGGTGCCAACAAAGCTTAGAAGTGATCAAAGGTTTAGCTTTCAAAAGATTTTTCCAGAAGAGGGAGTCCGATCTGGGGATATCAGTCTCCGCCATGAGCCAACTACTGACAGTATGGTGGCAGAGGTATTTGTCTAAGATTACAGCATGCCAAATGCTTGGTTTAATCAGGATGTGCCAGAGAGTGTTGGTAGCAAGGGCTTGACTAAAAATGTGTGGGTTCTGAATCCCCCAACCGCCCTTTTTCTTTGGTTTGGCGAGAGTGAGCCAACTGCAAAGATGTTGGTGAGTGTGATCTAGACAATTGGACCAAAGAAAAGTGAACATCATCTTTCGGAGTTTTGTGAGAATCGAGGTTGGTATGGCAGCCAGGGCCATCCAGTATATTGCTTTCCCTTCAAGAACAACTTTGATCAGGGTGAAGCGTCCTCCAAATGAGAGCCATCTCGTGCTCCAGTGTCCTATCCTTTTTTCCACTTTGATAAGAATCCAATTCCAGTCTGTTGGCTTGTATGAATCTGGTTTTAGATGATAGCCCAGGTATGCAATTCCAGAGGAGAGTGGTAAAAGAGTGAAAGGAAAAATATCTTTGATCTAGTCTAATGTAGGAGAGGGAATATTTGCAAAATAGAAAGAAGATTTGTTCCAATTTATATTCAAGTTAGTGGCGCCGCAAAAGGTATGTAGTATTTCCTTTATTTCTATCCAGTCCTGTAGAGTACCCTTTTTCATGATGAGAATGTCGTCCGCAAAAAAGAGGTGAAGGATCTTGATAGTTTTGGAGACCTTTAATCCATAAATCTTACCATCTGATTGTGATGATTTGAGAAGCAAGCTCAAGGCTTCCATTTCCAGGATGAAGAGTAATGGAGAGAGAGGGCAACTCTGCCTCAGTCCCCTGACCATGCGGAAGAAGTCAGAGGATTCTCCATTAACCAAGATGCCAAGATTTGCGCCGGAGACACAACTCATAATCCACTTTATCATTTGTTGACTGAAGCATGTATGTGTTAAGATCAACCTAAGGAAATCCCAGTCTATGCAGTCAAATGCTTTTTTGAGGTCCAGTTTGAGGATGAGCGCATTGGATTTCTTGGATTTGATACTGTGAAGGTATTCTTGGGCTGTACCTATGGCATCTAGGATTTGTCGACCTTTTAAGAACCCCAACTGTTCGGTCGAGAGAAAGCGGGAGAGGATGGACTTGATTCTAGTAGCTATGATTTTGGAGATAAGTTTGTAGCAAAGATTACAGAGAGCTATGGGTCTATAGTCTCCAAAGGAGGAGGGGGCGACAGCTTTGGGAATGAGAGTGAGGAATGTGGAGTTGATGGCACTTATCACTTTACCATGAAGTCTGATGTCTTCTACAAGCGCCAAGAGATCACGACCAACCAAGTCAAAAAGGTGCAAGTAAAATTCTACCGTCTAGTCGTATGGGCCTGGACTCTTGTCCTTGGAGAAGGATTTTAATGCCACTAAGATCTCCTGAAGTGTGCAAGGACTGTCCATAGATATTAATTCTGCCTCCGAAACTGAGTGGGCATAGAGACTTGCCACCAGAAGTGTGCTATGTAGATTTGTTGAGGGATTCTGATCAAAGAAGGGCTTGTAGTAATTGATAGTTGCAGATTTTAAAGCTTGTTGTCCTTTGTGGATAAATCCATCCTCATCAGTAATTTCCCAAATATGTTTATTATTTCTGCGGGAGTTGGCTAATTTACGGAAATATTTGGTGTTGTGGTCTCCACATTTTAGCCATGTGGATCTGCTACGTTGTCTCCAGATGGATTCATTTTTAAGAAGTAAAGTATCTCTTTTTGTTTCAAGAGTTTTGATGGAAAGATTATCTGCTCCAATAATCCCTGTGTTGGCTTCATTAAGAATAAGATCCTTGATAGAAGATTCTAACTCCAGTAGCCGATGTGAATTCTGATGTTGATAAGTAGCAGCCCATCTTTTGATTCGGCCTTTGAGGCATCTGAGCTTCCATGCTATGCGAGTTTGTATGCATTGTTCATTTAAGAAGGTGTTATCCTTCCAAACCTCTGCCACAATAGTGTTAAAATTGGGTTCATATAACCAGTCTGCATTGAGCTTGAAGGGATATGCTATTTTGTAGTGGGTTGTTTCCAAGTGTAGTGTTATTGGAGCATGGTCAGAAAAAAAATGGATAGCAGACCCAAGTGTGCAACTTGTCATCTAGGGAAAAGAGATGTTCAGAAAGTATATATCGATCTAGTCTCTTTGAGATGGATGCTGCCCCTTCTCGTCCATTACGCCAAGTGGGTGTCAAGGAGTCAGGCGCAAAGTCCACTAAGTGGTGAGCAGAGAAGAGTGCATTGAAATATTGAGCCAGTGTGTCAAGAGCAGTTGAGGGACCCCCGACTTCTCCAAGGGTTGTTGTTAAGTTTAGATCGTTGCCAATGATCAAGTTTGGTAGGTCTAGAAGCCCTTTGTCTTCTATCTTCTCCCAAAATTGTTATCAATCGGAGCAAGGTCCATATATGTTGAGCAGATTGTATCTCTTGTTGGTAATGTGAATGGAGCCAGCCAAAAGAATGCCTCCGCAGCAGAGATAAGGGAGAAAGTCAAAACAATCAGGATTCCAAGCTACTGCTAACCCTCCAGAAGAGCCAAGTGAGTTGACTGTACATGTATTCCAGTTGGAGTGGAATTGATTTAGGAAGCCTCTGGCCTTTTTGTTGTCTATCAAGGTTTCCTGTAAAAAGATGATGTCTGGAGAGATGTGTGAAAGGATTCTTCTAAACGAGGCAGCTTTTTGGTGGCCCCCCACGCCTCTGACGTTGAGAGAGAGAAAGATCATGGTTTAGCTCTTGCTAGGGCTTTCATGCCTCTAAGCGCCCCGATATCAGAAGTGTGTATTGTGTCCACAGGATGTGATGGTGGAATGCCCTCTCTGTGTCGGGCACCGCGGGTTTTGATGAGAGAGTGTTCAAAAGCATGCCCTCTGGTCCAAGTATAATCTCTATCATGTACAACAGATGAGGTCTCAGATGGCCCCTGATTAACACCAGTCTCTGAGAAGAGCGAAGTAGGTCCTTTGAAGGTAGGCAAGGGTGTGGGTGATAAGATTTCTTTGTAGGAGGGAAGGAGGGTGTTCAAGACATCTCCAAGTGTGTTTTCACCAGGGTCGGACTTGCTAAGTCTCGGTAGATAAGAAGATTCCTCCTGCTCGTAGATTTGTTCACTATTGTTCTCAGCTTGTTGATCATGGGAGTTATTGTGTGTTCACTCTTGACCCAGATTGGATTCTTAGAGGGGACATGGTGGGTCGATAGGTAAATAGAAGCGTCGGGTAAAGGGGAGAACCGAGTGTGAGATAGTCATGTGTTTACTGTGGTATGATCACACATCAATAAAGGATCAAGAGTGGGGGGATTTGTAGAAAGGGAGGTCGGGTAGAGGGTCTACATAGTTGGTTCAGAGGTAAGTGTGGTGGAGAACCAAGTATGTGAAATGGGGGATGTATGGAGAGTGCAGGTCGTGGTCGTTCTAGAGGAGAGAGTAGTAAGAGGAGTGGTGGTAGTGTCAGTTAGTATGGTATATGTGTGAGCATAAGAAGTTCTGGAGGTGTTTGGTTGCTGGGGCAAAGTAGGAGGGGGAAAACCAATCCCAAGAGGTGTAAGTGTTGGTCCCAAGTTAAACTGTGGAGTGTTATCAATGAAATTGAGTTCTAGAGAGGAGAGTGAGGAGTATAGAGTAAGACAAATGACTTTGAGCTTACCAGTTATTGTGTCCAGTCCAGGAGTTGTACCATCATCTGGAAGATCTGGGAGGTTTATGTGGCTATAAATCAGTGGGGAGTCCATATTTGTAGCAAGCTCTAGCATAGTTTCCTCTGAGGTGTCCTCTTCATGTGTTCCTGTGAAAGTCTTCCTCAAGTGTCTAGCCTGTCTGCAGAGTGTGCATCTGAAAGGGATGCCAAGGTAGTCAAGATTTTGTTGAGTAATGTGTCCTCGTCAGTCTATGTCCAATGTTTCTGAGATCCCTTCATGAATATCTAGTTCGACTAGCACTTCATGAATATCCAGTTTGACTAGCACTCTTGCCAATTTCTTATCTGGTCCAGTAAAGGTCTTGGAGTCTATGGATATGTATCGACCCAGGGAGTTTCCAATAGCCATGAGGGCCTTCTCATTCCAAAGATGTAGAGGCAGTCCTGGGAGCAATACCCAAAGATGGCGAAGACGAAAGTAGTCATGGGTTGGGTCGAAGCTTACTCTCCATCGTTTTAACATGAGACTGCTATCATCTATGGGCCAGAGCCTGTCCAGAATGGTGGTGGCGTCTTCAAGTGTTTTGAAGTGAAAATGGAGCCAGCCCCGCCCAAAGTCAAGAGTTCCAAGAAATGACCGACACTGGTTGATAGACCTCCTTTGAACAAGAGCATGAGACATATGGAAGACTTCGATAGCATAGACTCAATGATGAAGCCATGAGATGCAGAAGACATCAATGAAATTCTCTATGGGGACTGGAAGAGTATCCAATCGATAGAGAAGACTCTATGTAACGAGCTCATCTTCCTAAGGCCATGCTAAACCCAAAATTATGATGACAAATGGACTTAATAACTTTGTGCTATGTTCAAAGGCAACACTACTGCTGCCAATATAAGATAATACTCCCTTACTGCCCGTCTTTTTTTGTTTTTTCATAGACAAATGAATGCTATGATATAGAGGAGGAAACAAGTGTTGCAAGTAATCAAAAATATTTCCAGCTGTGGAACATACCTATGCTCAATGCAAGGAGATGCATGTGGGAGATGGACACTCGAGGGAAAGTTCCCTCCTGGGTATAGGGTGTCAAATTGCGAAGGATATAAATGAGGCTCTGTTTAGTTGAGGATGCAAAAATGCCTAGGCAAACAGTTTATAACGCAAAGCAAGAACCGACTATAGGATCAATACTGCAAGCAAGGGCATGAGATGCAATCACAACTTAACGCCAAAAAATGTCATTTTTCATGAAATTTAGTCTATTTGGTGTGAAAAATGGATAAACTTGTGCCAAATAGACATCCTTTCAAATCCAATTTATGAGTGTGAAAGAGACAAGTTCACTCGGCAATCTTTTCGCTTTTTGAAGACAAGTTGGAAAAGAGCTTAAATTAAACTCGGTTGGGAGTTTCTAGGTGCCAAGTCACGAGGGAGGCCAAGGCTCTCGTGCTGGACTTCTGTGGAGTGTCAGTATCTTACAAATAGCTGACATAAGCTTGGGAAAAACCAAAGCTCTCCAATTTGAGGAAGATAAAGTGCTAGCGAAGGTTATCGTCTCTGTGATATATTAGATAATGTCTCTTATCAGAAAAGACATAGGCGGGGGCATTGGATACCCCACAATACCATCCCAATCGAAGGGAATTTCCTCAGGACTTGGAGGGAGAGTACTTGGGGAGAGAAAAATTCTCTTGTGTTCAGAAGGAGCGTTATCAAGAATGCTGGCAATATGGTTGAAGGATGCATCACCCTCCAAAAGGAGAGTTGGACTGATAAGAGATTGCACTGGTATGACCACTTCTTCAATTCTAGGTTGAAGAGGATGCATGATAACAGGGATAGGGGACACATTACCCTCAACAAGGGGGGTATGGTCAGGAGAGGATTGCAGTGGCATGGTTGTCGTGTCAATCAAAGGAGGAACAGGGTGTGGGGAAACCACCGACACTTTAGAACCCAAAGGGACCTCGAGTGAAAACCATGCTTCTGGTATCCCAACAATATCTAGACATAAACGAGTACGGTGATCTCCTTCACAAGTCCTGCAAAGGAATTTAGGCTTATGTCTGAGACATCTAGGCTTCTCGATGCCCCCAACGTTGTTCCCAACGACTAGTGACATGCTCTCAAGGTGACTGGAAAAGGCGAGAGAGTCATCTCTGACATGATGTACAGAGGTTGGATATGTGACATTAATATGGCTTGTGGCGACTAGAGTAATGCCCCCAGCATGACTAGCAACGGCTGAGTGCATGTTATCATCATGACTTGTAGAGGTTGTCGACCCATCTCCAACATGATTGGAAGAGGTTGGTGATGGAGCTCCAGTATGACTAACAGTGATTCGACTAGTGGTAGGTTGTGGCATTTGATACCAAGGTCCATGGAAATATTGGTTTAGAAGAATTGCAGGCCAGGAAGGGTCCTGGTTTACCCCCTGTCCCTGTCCGGAAAGGTAGTATCTTCCGCCTAATTGGTCCGAAGAGGCTTGTACGGGCATCATCACTGAAGTCTGCGAAGAGACTGAGGTATGATAAGGATTATTCAAGTGAGAATATATGTTGCCCACATGTGAAGGGGTTCCGTGAAGAGGGTAGCCTGAACTGTAAAACAAATTCTCCCTGTATGAAATACCCAGGGATATGTGAGGACCTGCCATGGAAAAAGTGTTTGAAGGAACATACATGGCGGATGAAGGATACACGAATGGGGTGTAATGAGCAGAAAAGTACCCATTTGAGTATTGGCTCCTGAAGAAGCATAACTAGGACTGGATCTGTAAGAGGGAAGGTTCCAACCTCCCACAGTGAAAGTTAGTTGAGGGACATGACTCATATCAAATGAAGATGTAGGCAACAGGATCATGGTGATCCTGGATCCAATGCTAGGATTCATATAAGTGGACCAGGGAGAGGATGGAAAGGTTGAAGGTACATTCGACATATCAACGGGAAAATGACTAGAGACCCAAGGCATGGAATGAGCGTCATGGTTTTGCATACCATTATGAAAAGCGGAAGGATTCATTCCCATGAAATGAGTGAACATCATGGGTGGGGTGGCAGTAAATGAAGGATCCAAAGGAACTCCAGTATCCATGATAATGAAAAATCAGTATAAACTCCTAAGGCCAACTAGTAATCAAAGAGCACACTAAAAATCAAACGACCAATATGCACACAAACGTGGTAAAGTGGCTGAAATTGGCCTCCCTCCCTAAAGAAGGTATGTCTCGCCCAAGAGGGGCCTGAGACTCTCTGCTAAAGATCGGAGGTAACAAAATCAGTTATAAGGGCCCTCGTGGGATTAACAACTAGTCAGTCAGATCCCCCCGGAGAGGAAATCCTCCATAAAGGTTGTGTGATGTCTGACCCCTGTGTGATGATGTGATGTCTGACCCCTGGCACCTAAGTCAAGCAAATAAGCAACCAATGTATAACCGATGCACATGCAAGCAATCGAAAGTCAGGTCCACCATATGGGCAGGGTAGCAAAGCCCGAAAACTTGAAAGTACCGCCTCTTACAAAGGTAAAGGCACTAGCAAGATCCCCATATACGAATAGATCCGTAGAAATATCTCTCACGATAAGAAGGTATCGGGGGGATATCCCTTCAATCAACGTCGTGTGACCTCGTGATTAACTCCGGTGTAAGCGGAGCCTCCTAATATTACCAATTATACAATGGATTTCTCCACTTCCTTTGTCAGACACATATGTTGATTTAATTGCCTTGGAGAAGTTTGCTCACAAAATCCTATTCCAAGGCACTAAATCCTAAGCTAGTTTGTGCACCCTAGAAAATAAAATCGTGACTAATCAATTTTAAATTATAGTGTTAATATTAGTGGTCGTGCTTACTCAAAAAGGTATGGTAGTGAAACTCATGATGTTATGACTCAACAAAAAAAGTAAATATGAATATATGCAAAGTCCTAACTTCAATTTTCAATGAATGATATGCTTCTTAAAACAAATGCAATTTTCAATTTCAACACTGCAATTCTGAAGTAAAAATGCAATCTTTCTTTACATGCGCTAAGCTAATGACAAAGACTCAAAAGATAAAAAATGCCAAGCAATGCAAAATGCCTAATATTTTTGTATTTTCAATATAAGAAAAATGAAAATGCATGGACTGAACAACAACTTGATATATAAAACTCTACTGTGTATAGAAAGAGATAACTCAAGCAGAATATCAAGCAACAAGACACCCAACCCAACGTACAAGGACAATCAAAATGAAAAAGGTGATGAGAAAGAGTCTGCCCAAAAATTCAACCCCAGATAGGTTTCCTGTCATTCCATAGGCACTTAACAGTCACTACAGAAACCCAAGAAGACTCAACAAACATCAAATCCCACCCAACAACCACCAAACCCAGTAAACAAGCACAAGAGGTTGATGTATGTGACTAGTCAAGGAAACATAGCGTATGTACACAGCTTGCAGAAGGACAACACGCGTATATACACGACTATTAAGAAAAAATCCTCATATATGTTTCAAAGACAAAGCTAGGCAAGGGAGAAGGCTGAAAAAATCAGACCCAGAGTGAACAGAGGCTGTCAAGCAATTGTACGACAAGAAACACAATAAGAACAAGAGCATTCTAAGGAGAAAAACACTCCAAACCCTAAGAAAGAAGATTCAATCTCCAGTATGGTCGCCAATTCTGTTACGACGAAAATCTCTCTATGGCTAGGGTAAACCACAACAGACGAAAATGACTGTATAAATCAACTCTATTCTCAAGTATGCTATGTAAACAAATATGCTAAGAAGACAAGATAAAAGGCCTACCTCTTCCAGACGTTCGATGAAGTCCACCGTTGAACACTTGACCCAAAGCAATATACCTGTAACTAGTCAACAACCAAGCAAAGCAAGCATATGGTGATAATATATGATGTTAGCACATACAATAGCATAATCCATTAATAAACATGAAAAATACGCTCATGGAATAATAATTCAAATACTTGCAAGATATCAATTGGACGGGAAAAGAGTATTTCTATTAATATATGATCAACAGAAGTGAAAATGTTACATACTTCTGTGTCGGCACGATTCGGAACCGAGAAACTAAGTTCCTTCCAGTTGGACCTCCACCACTTCAATCCTCCACCAAAGGCAAGTTCATAGAAGAGAGACAATGAAATTCTCAATCAAATAAGGGAAGAGCTTGGGGGTTGAACATTGTGTTCAGACTTAAAGGACAAAGGGATGCAGACTCAATATGAAGTAAATAATTTCTCCAGAGTAACTTTGCTCTCAAAGTTGAATTCTTTCTCCTATTTTCCATGATAGCTCAGAATTGACCCATTTATAGCCTTCAAATGGAACTGAAGGGCCAAGTCAGAATGTTTCTAGTATATGGAAGGCCAAGGATCATAGATATCCTATCATGACATGGAAACCTGACTCCATTTTTCATTTTTGGCTACAAATCCTGATGTACGCAAGCTGTAGTGGTGCAGCTTGCGTATATGCATGCTGTATAGTAGGCAATGTGTGTACATGTGAAAAAATATGTATTTTTAGCTCTGGGATCTACAAACAAGGATGATAAGTCTGCATAGGGAAATGGAAAAAGGCCTTCTGTGCAAGATTGCATAGTGTGAGGCAAATCTTGCTATAACAACTATGAAGAGTTTGAATTATTAAGGCTAGTAAGCCAATTTTTGAGATGAAGATAATAAGTCTTGCATTGCAATGTGTGTTACTAATTTTTGTTATGGTTGAGATAATTCTTTTTCCTTTATGTAAGGATGGTTGCATGTGGCTAAGTATACATAAGCCAATTTTTGAGATGAAGATTATAAGTCTTGCATTGCAATGTGTGTTACTAATTGTAGTTATGGTTGAGATAATTCTTTTGGCTGAGTGGGCCTAATGGTTAAGAATATGTGTTTCCTCTTAAGAGGTCACAAGTTCAAATCCAGAGGGGGGTAGGGTATGTATACCTTCGTAGACTTTACCAATCAAATTGTTGGGCAGAGGGGGGTCCCTTGTCCCACAAACAAGGGGGTCTCATACACCAATTTGGTGTGTTGGCTTGGTCGTGACCTTAGAAATAGATTATTATTATTATTATATATATAATGGTAAGAATTTTTTCCATAATGGATTGGATGTTGATGAAAAAATATGGTTGAATGTTTTTCTGAGATTGATTACAATATTATAAGTAACAAGATGTAGAGCTATGTAACTATATGGATTGATTATTGTTTGAAGCATTAGATAGCGTTAGAGTGTCCCTTTGTTTACCTTCATTGGGAAAGTGTGGATTATGGTATAAATTATCAAAAGTTGTTGCAATTTTATGTGAAAGAAAGGTGTAAACTTAACCATGTAGTTGAATTTATTAACATGGAAGTTTTGATGAAGTAGGAGATATCTATTGCTATGGTTAATCATTGAAATTGAGGTAAGAATGGAATATTTTTTTTATGAAAGATTTATTTGGATGAGTATCTTGGTTTCTAAATTATTTTTTGAATTAAATAATAGTGTGTTTTAATTGAAGTAGAAATATCATCAAGGTTGAATCATTCATTTGGATTGAGTGATTCTTGACTGTATGACTAGAGGGTCAACTAATGTTGCTTATAAAATTGGGTTATGACATTTTGATATTTGTAAGCTTTGAGATTGCAATGATTAAGCAATATAACACTTGATGAATTTGATTGATAGATGATATCCATGGCTAGTATAATCTCGTAACTAATGACCCAATAGCAATTAAGACATATATTTGAGGAAAAATTGAGTATTTTCAACTTGAAGTAATTCAAGTTTGTTAAAAAATTGTTTGGTATAACATGGCATTGTTTTACACATGTTTAATCATGGTATCCAAACTAAGTTATAAGTACTCATTTCTAAGGCATAACATGCATATTAAGTCATGTAGTTGATGTTTTAATGTGTTATTATTTGGATGTTATACAATGGGTGCTTATGTGAGATGAAGTTTGTGTTTGACCTTTGAATTTAGGCTAAAAATATAGGATAGCCTACAAGGATTAAAACTTATTATAATTAGATTTGACTTAGCACAAGTTTCTTATGTCTACAAAACAATTTCAAGCCAAAGTTTGGTCCAAAGAGGGGGAGTATGTAATGACCCACCTTGCTTGGCTTGTTTTTTTTATATGACTAGGATGTCTCTCTTTAGTCAGTGTGATTACTTGTGTTATTTTATGACTTGGAGATTAATGAATTTATGCAGATTGCTTATGTATATAGAATGTGTATGAGTGCATACACATGTTATGTGATGATGTTACGATGATGATATAATGACTAATGATTTTGTTGAGCAAGTGATAATTGTGATAGATTGGTAGTTATATAGGACCCTTGGATAGAGATGTTTAGTATTGACCTAGGCTCAAGGTTGTAAGTTTTAAACCTTTACAATATAGAAATGCACACTTAGATTTTTTATAAAATAGAAAGTAAAACAATAGCATTCACACACAATACTCATAAATTTACCCTGTAAACCCTTAACTGAGAAAACTAACAAATATTTAGAGTTGCACCTCTAACTCTCATTGTATCAACTTCACCATTTGCAATAAAATATATATGATTATGTGGAATCCAAAACCCTAATCCATCAACTTGGATTAGATTACTTAACCAAAATTGTATTACAATGGGCCAAAAAATTGTTGGCCAAAACACCACCCAAAAACAACTCAATTTTGTTTTGGAAGGTTGCAAAAGCCTAATTGTAATCAATATCACATGATGATATTTTTCTTATGTTACATTCCTATATGAATATGTTGCATTATAGTTTTACTGATCTTGGTGACAGAAGCAATTGATTATTGAATGTATAGGAAAAATCTAGGTTGGGACTCTAACAATAAGGATCACGGAGGGTAATTTATAATGTTGTTTGTTTGGGAGAAATTGAGCTTGGAATTTTGATAGTGAGACCCACTGAGTGTATCTTGTGAAATTAAGCATTTTGATTTGGATTATTTTATACATATGTTGTTGATCTAATTGGTGTGTTTGTGTGATTCTTGCATGTGGAGGAGATAGGGTGAAGCCTTTCCAGATCACTAACATATGGGTGAGGGACACGTTGAGGAGGCTTTGGATTTGTTTTATGGGGATGAGTAGAGGTGTTGTGGCTTGCTTATTCAATCTTGAGAGAGAAGTGCATAATCTGTTTACCAAATATATGGGATAAGGAAGTAGAGTATAATGGAAAAACCAATCTATCATGGAGTAGAGGTGACATTCCTATTTTGAGTACTTTTACTACGGGAGATGACTTGCCTTGCCATTATGATTATGGGGTGTGTAGTAAGGTGGTGAATGTTATGGACAAATACCCCAAATAGAATAAAAAAACAAAGAATAAGTAATTCCACCCTTTTTGAAAGATAGAGAGCGAATGAATAAGAAGCCTCTTTGAGGGGGAAACCTCCTTTTAAAATATAACAAATGCATAAGATGAGATGGCTATTCAAATGAATCACCTTATTTATAAATATGAAATAAAGAGGGTACCCCACACTCTAGGCCAACTTAAATATAACTTATATAATAATGAATGAGGGCTACGACCCTAACATATGCCCCATATTTTTAAAAATGTTTTCCTTCAAAGCTTGTAATTGAGGGCATGTATTCATGAATAACTTGTCTTTACATGTAGCTTATTTTGGAGGCTTATTTTTCCACTTGATTATGTACCCCATAATTGTTCTGTTCTGAAGAGAAAGAGAACATCGATCTATAACTTTTTTTGGTTCAAGAATCAATTTTCTTTCTTCATCTAATTCTAGAAGTTCAATCTGTACTGTCATAGTTTGTCCTATAACCTTTTTTAGACAAGAGATATGAACAAACTTATGAATGCATGAAGAAAGATAATATAACTCATAAGCCACTTTTGTAATATTGTGAAGGATCTTGTAGGGTCCATAAAATTTTGGAGCTAGTTTATGATCTTCTTTCATTTGAGAGTAGATTGCTTATATGGTTGGAGTCTCAAATATAGCCAATCTCCCACCTCAAATTTTCTTTCACTTTGATGTTCATCTAGTTGTTGCTTCATCCTCTTCTAGGCCATTTGAAGGTTTTTTCTAATTATTTTCAAAGTTTCTTTAGTCTTCTCAATATGTGAGTCTATCGCCTATCCTTTGGAATGGTCTTGCAAAAAGAAGTGATGATAGGAGTTGGATATCCATAAAGAGCTTGAAGCATAGACATATTAGTAGTTGTGTGATAGGTTGTATTATACCACCATTCTACTAGATGAAGCCACTTGACCCATTGGGATTATATTTTTGAAGAATAAAAATGAATATAACCCTTTAAACACTTGTTCAATATTTTTTTTTGAACGTCTACTTGTGAATGATATGATAAACTCATGGCTAATGTTGTTCTTGTTATCTTCCATAACTCCTTCCTAAAATTTCCTATGAATTTCAGATCATTGTCACTAACTATTAATTTGAGAAATCCATGAAGCCTATGAATTTTTTTCATGAAAACTTGTATTACTTGGCTTGCAGTATATGTACTTTGAATTCCACAAGAATGTGCATATTTTGTGAAGCTATCCACAACCCCAAAAATGGAATCCTTACCTTCTAATTTTGGTAAAATTGTAATGAATTCCATTGATATCTCTTCCCATCTTTGATTAGGTATGGAGTATTGATAGTCTCACATTTATTTCTTTGGAACACCTGACATTATCATACAAAATTTTGAATATCTTTCTTCTTTCCTTCCCCAACAAATTCTTTTTTGATCCTTTGGTATGTTTTAAGGAACCCCGAATGACTTACTATGGGGGAGTTATGAGACTCCCTTAATATTTTTTGTTTCAACTTTGACCGAGGGTATAAAATTATTATATCCTTGTAACAAAGGGCATCTCTCTTCCAATCCCAATATTCCGTAGAGTTTTTCCCTTCTTTTAGACATTGTATTTTCTATCAAATACTATTGTCTTCTTGCCATTTATGGCGAGATCCTTCCAACCACACATGAATGGAAGATATAATAGAACATAAACTAGATTCTTTTGGCCTTTGGTGAGATAGTCCTTAGGACATTATTGTGTTTTAGGTTTCACAATGGTTTGCTTCACAATCTAGGGATTTTTACCAATTTTAATTACTAGCAGGGAGATTTTTGGTTGTAGGTAATAGAATCTTAGGGGAATGAGGTGGATCTATGGTCATTTGAAGATGGTGGTATAGATGGAATTTTTGGCCCCTTTCTCTTTGTTCACAAATATGGATTTCATTTGGATCATTTTTGGAATGGTTGTCAAGCTCAAATAGTTGATAATGATGCAGGTGTCATTGTCATATTTAATCAATTTGGCACTATCTATATCTCAAGGATTGTTGAGCTGGTATTTTGGTTGGTCACTCCTAGTTCCACCAAGCATATTCTAACCTACCTCATTCAAACCCCCTATTTTAAAGTTATTTCTTCAATACATTGGTTTATTTCCTCAATACATTGGCTTATTTCCTCAATACATAGGCTTTTTTTAAAGTTATTTCCTCAATAAATTGTGAATATTAGGTCACAATATCTTTGGGGTGACTAGGGTATGAAGAATGTTTTTTACGACAACTATTTGTTAAATTTCCATTACTTCAATTTAAATATGTTTGCTTTGTCTCTAGAGAAACATAAGATCCATTAGCAGGATATCAAATCATGATAAACTGCCTTCAATCACAACTCAAATGTTATGGGTACATGCCAGAGACTTTGTGGTCGATGTTAAATATAACTTGGAGATTTTAAAAATGATTCTTGCATATAAACATAGATTAGTATTTGTAAGGAAACAAATCAAGGAGCACACCCATTTGTCTTATTATAATAAATGAAGGGATTTGACACTTTTTCCAGTTCTTAGATTATGGTGAGGTGTAGGGGGATTTGTGAGACCTTCGTCTTCAAAACTGGACTATTTTTCAAATTTGGTTAAATATAAAGCCACTTCTACAACAACAAAAAACCCAATGATTCCTAGCCCTTATTTGGTAGACAAATTTGTTGAGATACATATTATGGAAGTGTCATATCTAGAAGTTTAAAAAAATTTATTATACTATTGGCACTATGAATTCATACGTGGATTCATTGGATTTTGGCCTTGATATGTAGATTTGTATCAATGGAGATTTACAAATTGGACCAAGTTATGTGAGGTTCAATTTTATTCCAAGGTATTCTTTGTTGTTTAACTACCAAATAAGAAGGGTTATCAAAATGTATGTAACAGGGGACCTTGATTTTGGAGTAAAACAAGACTTTTCATGACTCCATGGTTTCCAGAATTCGATCCAAAGACAATGGTGATCTACAAAATGCCCATTTGGGTGCACCTTCCTAACCTACCTCTTTTTTTTGACATTTTTTAGTTTTTAAAGGAATTCGTAATTCAATGGGTAGATTTATCAAAGTAGATACTAAAAGGGTAGAGATGGGTTTATAGACTTATTCCCACATCTGTGTGGAGATTGATTTAAGAAATGGTCTCTCAGATAGGTTGCTTCTAAAGTAGGGTTAATGGAGGTGGACACATATATTGGGCTATGAAAGTACAACTTTATGTTTCAATATTTGAAAGCAAATTGGTCACCTTCAATACTTTTTTCCACAATCTAAAGTTTAGGATAAGAGGAAAAAAGATCCTCCTCACAAACCAAAATGTTGGTAGGTTTATTTGCCACCATATGATTTGAAGAAGAGGACTTACAAACATAAGTGGTCGTTGCAGAAGATTATGGATTTGATAAGAATGTAGACACAAGAAATTATAGTGTAGATCATTAGATGTATGTGGAGGTTCAAGAATATGGAAGGGTTAAGGAGACTTTTCGAATGGAATCTAATGAATTTGTTGTTGGAGGAGTGAAAATGAAATATGTAACTAAATATTCTAATTTGGACAAGGATCAAGGTTTCCAATAGAAGGTTAATGATCAATTATCCATTGAAGGTCCTCCCATGTAAGGTTGGACATAAGTTAAAGGAAAGAAAGTAAAGAAAGGTGGGACTAAGGAAGATGTTACTTGTTAGACTAATTAGTTCCTTGTTTGTCTTTATCAAGAATTTGTATGTCCAAGTAAACATCCTTTTGAATTCTATTATTTGGTGATGAACTAAGAAAATAGGTCATACTTCTTTGTCATATATTTTGTATAGTGACATTGGCACGTGAAGAATGTATTTTTGTTTCTCTTTTTGAATAGAAATGCAATTTTTTTTTCCTTGGAAAAAATAAATTGGATTATTATTCTATTCTAGAGAGGCTATTTGCTACCACATTATCATTCCCTTTTTGTGTAGTTTATTTCAAAATCAAACCTACCCATTTTTATTTCTCTTTTGAAGACAACCTTTGCTCCAAAAAATAGTTTAGGCTATCATGGTCTATCTTGACCTTAAAATGCCTTCTAATGAGATATCATTGCCATTTCTTTTTCATAATTAAATTTCAACAAATCTTTTCCCTTGATTTGTTTAGTTTCAAAATACAATGGTATCCCTTCTTGCATCAATATTACTTCAATTCCTTGTCCTGATGCATCACATTCAACTATGATTGTTTTAGAAAAAATAGGTGTTGTCATTGTAACAACCCCGATTTTAGCCCCCACAAATTGTAATGTCATTGTATAAATGTGAATTAGGCTAGTGAGCTAATATGATTGGGGCAAACATAGCCCATATAGATTAATATGGCTCGGGGCCGAATTGTATATTATGAACATTGAAATGATTAAGACAATTAGTAATCGTTGGATGTGATATGAGAGGGATGAAAATGATGGGGGGATATGACTCCATAAGAGATATGGATCCAAGGGGGAAATATTCAAGGGTTTTAATCCAACCCGCATTCCTTAAATTATTATCATCGTGTTTAACCTTCTATTTGATGTTGAGTGTTCCCAAAGCCAATCATTAAACTCCTGTAGGAGGGTGGGTGTGAGTGTCACATCCCATAGTTATTGCGGAGCATGGGGCTTAAGTACAATCAACATTGGGCAGAGTGAGTAGTCAATTGGCTTGGGGAAAAGGAAATTCGTATGGACAAAGAGGGCAATTTTTACTATCAGTTTCTGGGCAACAAGAGAGGAGTTGAGTGTTGTGAAGAACACCAGCCATGTTGTGCTTGAAGGAAGCCATTATTAGGCTTTGTTTTGTGCTGGCAAGGTGGTCTGTGTGCCTGTAAAATGGGTTGTAAGCGTGTGGTTCATTTTCTTATTGAGGAAATTTCTAAATAGCCTTATGAAGGATGTTGTGAGCACTCTTGAAGCAAGTGAGAGTTCATGAAGTCCCCAACTGAGAGATTCTTGTCCAGTCGGGTGCACTAGAAGCCTTGATAAATGAATGGCACAAATTGATGGATTGTGAGTAGTGAAGGGGGTACATTCCTTGTTTTATGCAGGTTGTGGGGAAAAGAGAGTTGGTGGATTGGAACTATTGTAGGAGTAGAACCTAGGTTTTGGGTTGCTGAGTGTGGATAGTGGACAACCAGAGGGATAGATCTTCTTATGGACTCATAGCCTCATCTTGGGGGTGGCCTATTGTTGAGAGAAAATGAACAAAAGTGCCTATGGCTGGGAAGTTCATCCTTCATATGCAACCAATTGGTTATATTTTATAAACATATAAGTTTCTATTATGGGTATTATGAATATTCCATTGTGTAAATGTATCTGAATGTTGTGTGTTTGTTGGTTTAATTGAACAATTGAATTCATGTTTTAATATATGTTGGTATATGCATGGGTAAATCAACATGTTGTGTGTTGTAATTTTATGGGGGTGTTGCCCCTTTGTTTATTTTATATGTATGGGAATTTTTTAATTCATATTTAGTAGGCTAAGTCATTTTCCGCAGTGATGGGACTCAGATTGGAAGGCTGGGCACATTACAACCAACACTGTTGTAGAGGTCATATCATCCTTTAAGTGTGAGAATGCTAAGGTATCCTCTTCATTCCATACAAATGATTTTTTCTTCAAGAGAGATGCGAGTGGGCCTGTAACGTGTGCATAATTTTTAACAAATTTCTTATAATATTTTGTAAGACCTAGAAATCTTCTAAGACCCTTTATGTTCTTAAGAATGGGTCATTTTGTGAGCTTAAATCTTTTGAGGGTCAACCTTGATCCCTTCTTGTGAAACAATATGACTCAAATATTCTACTTCTTGTTTCCCAAAAGCACATTCAAACATGTTTACATATAATTGATTGTTCTCAAGTATTTGTAGGACTTTATCCACATGTTTAATATGTTCTTCCCATGATTTGCTATAGATAAGTATATCATAAAATAAAACCAACATAAACTTCCTAAGATGAGATTTGAAAAAAGGTTCATAAGGCATTGAAACGTAGAAGGAGCATTAGTCAACCCAAAAGACATGACCAAGAACTCATAGTGTGTTATGCAACAAACACCAAGATAGCTTAAAAAGAGAAAAAGAAGTAAATCTATGCCTTGAGAATGAGAGAAGAATGAATGTGAAGCCTCTTCAAGGGGGCAACCTCCTTTTACAACAGACCAAATGTACAAGATGAGATGATTTCTAAAACTTGGTCTCCTTGGTATATATAGGAGATAAAGGTTACAATTACTATTAAAGGGTCTAGCCAACAACACTAATATAACAATAGAAATGTAATACTCAATATATAGGGATTAACATGCTCCTCCCCTTCAAAAAAGTGTTTCCCTCAACACTTGACTAGTTGCAGATGTTTCTGCACGAAGAAATCATCTTCCCATGTCCCCTCTTCTACTGGTAGGTTATTCCACTTAATGATGTACTCAATAATTGCTCAATTTCACAGTTGCTTGATCCTTGTTTCAAGGATTGTTTCCAGTTATAGTATGATTTTCTCTTCTTCATTAATCTATGGTAAAATAGTTTGAATTGGGATCTTGTCACCTATTACCTTCTTTAAGCAAGAAACATGGAAGACTAGATGTACCTGTGAATATGGAGGCAACTCAAATTTGTAATCCATACTTCCAATCCTCTGCAACACCTTATAGGGACCATAGTTCTTGGGTGCTAATTTATTGTCCTTATTTTGTTGCTTGAGGGACATTTGTTTGTATGGTTGTAGCCTTAGAAATACTCAATCCCCCACTTCAAATTCCCTTTCACTGTGATGTTTATCTGCTTGTTGTTTCATCCTATTTTGTGTTGTAATCAAGTTGTACTTCAATAGTTTGAGAACCTCTTGTTGGTGCTCTATGTGGTTCTCCACTACTTGAACCTTTGCTTTCACTCTCAAGGGTGATGTGATGGATGTGTGATGGATGTGGGAGGATGATATCCATAAAGTACCATAAATGGGCGCATTTTTGATGAAGTGTGGAAGGATGTGTTGTACCACCTTTGTGCCAAGGGAAATCACTTGACCCATTATGTATGTTTATCATATGCAAAGAAACATAGTTACCTTTCTAGACATGTATTCACAATCCTAGTTTTCCCATCGAATTGAGGATAATAAGAGGAGCAATGAGCCAATTGAGTGCCCAAACAAGAAAATAATTCAATCCAAAAATTCCAAGTGAAAATTGGATCTCTATCACTTAAAATAATCTTGGGGATTCCATGTAGCTTATGAACTATTTTCATGAATGTTGTGGCTATTGTACCTGCTTTAAAAAGATGAGAAAGAGAGAAAAAATGGGAATACTTTGTGAGTTGATCCACTACTACAATGATGTCATTCTTTCCTTCACACTTGGGTAGACTTGTAATAAACTCCATTGAAACTTCCTCCCAATGTTGACATGGTATGGTGAAAGGTTGTAGGAGACATGGGGTCTTGATTTTCTCTCCCTTATTCTATTGGAAAACTACACATTCAACCAAAAACTTTTGAACATCAATTTTGAATACCTTCCCAGAAAAAAAAATAAAAAAAATCCTTCTTGATCCCGTGGTAAGTTTTCAAGAACCTTGAATGTCCTCCTATAGGAGAAGTGTGCGATTCCAAAAGGATCTTCTATTTGAGTTGGGAATTCTTATATATATAGAGGTGATCCTGATACCATAGTAAATGACTCTTCCACACAAATTTATCTAATGCACTTGGATCCTCCTGTGTTTGTTGAATGATCTTGCATGCCTTTTAATCTTGCTTCCATTCTATCCTTGCTTATTCCACCCAATTAAATTGTGGAATGTAAATAGCACATAGTAATCCCTCCATGTCTTCTTCTTTCCTTGAAAGTGCATTTGCCACGATATTTTGTTTTCCTTTTTTGTAGATAATTTCAAATCCATAACCTAGCATATTTATAACCCATTTTTGTTTCTCTTTTGAAGATAATAATTTTCCAAGAAGTACTTCAAGCTACCATGATATTTTTTTAGCTTGAAGTGTCTTCCTATTAGGTAAGGGAACCAATTATTAATTGCATGTAATATGACCAACATTTCCTTTTCATAAATGGGTTTGAGTTAGTTATTTTCCTTAATCTAATTTCTTTAAGAAAAAAAGGGGCCTTCCTTCTTACATTAAAACTCCACTAATGCCATCCCTTAAGGCATCACACTCCAGAATGTTTTTTTTTGTGAAGTTAGGAATGTATAGGATATGAGTTGTACACGTAGCCTCCTTAAGTCTTTCAAAATATTTGTTTGCTTCTTGAGTCCAAGAAAATGCCTCCTTTTTTAATAACGCTCTTAGAGGTACTACTATTTGACCATAATTCTTGAAAAACTTGCAATAATAGCTTTTCGATCCTAAGAATCCTATAATATTCTTCAAGGTTTTACGAATTGGCCATTCCACCATAGCTTTAATTTTGTTAGGGTCCACTTTAACACCTTCATGAGATAGGATATGACCCAAATATTCCACTTCTTGAACTCCAAAGGCACAACTGGAGGGCTTTGCATATAATTTTTGCTATTCCAATGGATTTAAGTGTTAGAATACAAGTGGATGTGCTCGTTTTACCATTGACAATACTCTTGTCACCCAACCATAGGCCGAAGCCACCCTCTGAGCACCTTAACCTTGACAGAGAATCACTCCAGAAGTAAACCCTGGGCTAGATATCCAAACAAAGGGTAGCGCACCTTTCCCCAAGGATAATGCATCAACAAGAGCTGATAAGATAGTCCAAACCCTAGCCAAGAGATAGTCCAAGCATAACTGCTAGCTGCAGTAGCTACAACAACAATTCTCCTCCAAACCTGCGCAGAAACTGGGCAACTGCAGTGCGCACAAGTGCTTCTCTGTAATTCTGAGACTGCCTGCCAGAATGAGAACTGGCCTCCTGTACTTATACTAATTCTGCCTAACTACCTAGGCCAACTTCTCATTCTGGGTATCTGTCTGTTTAGTATATATTATTATTTCTGGCCAACTTCTTCTCTTGGAGGCTAATAACCTAATATAAATTATCTTCTTGATCCGACAAGTCTTCTAGGGTTATTAGCCAACTCATTAGGGTTTCTTCTTGCTTCCCGGAGTATTCTATCCTCGTCAAGTTTACATGTGGAGGTAAATACCTCCCGCAGCTACCATAATATCAACACTCCCTCCTAGCTAGGGAGGTATTACAGGTAATGGTCTTGAGCACAAAAGCATACCATTCACCCGGTAGCATCAACATCATGACTAGATCATGAGCACCATCATCATCATCAGTGTCATCAACTACATCATCTCTCGAAAGCATACTCTATCTAAGTAATCAAACATGATGTTCACTCCACAAAGTGATACAAGAGCCATTCTTCTAATCTAGAAGAGTAAATGCTCTGAACCATTTTCTGTCTGGGAAATCTCTGTCCTTTGATTATCCATCTAACTAATAATCATTTCCAATACTATTGATAGTCTTCAAGGCAATCGAAAAAAAATAGAACACAACTGTGTCTATCCATAGTAGTACATAACTACAATCCAATGGTACACTACCACACCAAGTAACACACAAGTACTTGATCAACGACGTATAGTCATGAACAATGGAACACATCCACCACAGTAGTATACATCTACTGTCATACAGTCTTCATAACAATCATCTGATATCAACCTGCACAGAAACAATGTTATGATATAAACTAAAACATCTGGGCCAATCTTTCACTCACATCTGTGAGATCTGAAAGAATATCTGCCCTCAGAGTAGAACAATGAGATATCGGGACTATTCTTCTCAAGCAAGGAAGAATAATTGTCCTGTCTTCTGAACATGGACCATTCCCCACCCTGGTCCATTCTTCCTACACTAATCAAAGTGCACCCTGGAGAGAATGTATAAACCCTAAGGAATGCTTATCCCTGATTGTTGAGCCTGAACCATTCCCCACCCTGGGCCATTCCTCCTACACTAATCAAAGTGCACCCTGGAGAGAATGTATAAACCCTAAGGAATGACTGTTCAGACCATTTCCCTTGTTAACCAGAAGAGGAAAAGACTGTCCTGTATCAACCTCCAAAACAAACCATTCCTCATGTTAACCACAATGAGAAATCGTTGTCTGGCGAGGCGGGCCAGTCTTCTTGAGTAACCCTAAAAAAGAGAGACTTCCCTAGACCACTCTGTTGGAGTTACTTCACACACACCTATGATTTATTTTTCCTAAGGTTATTACTTGTTTATTAGTCATAATTAGTCATTATCCAGTCTCCTATATTTTAGGGGAGAATATTCCACCTGGAGAATATTCTCTTTCAGTTGACACTTCAGTTTGACTAGTTGAGTTGAGTTTAGATGTTGCATTGGTTTTGTCACCATGCAACATTGGGATCATCACCAACTCACTACTCTTTGTTCAGTCAGTTAACTGAAGACTAGTTGACTAGTTAACTCAGCTAGGTGGCAGTTCACTCCCGTAACTGCTTGAGAGACTAGACTAGGTGGCAGTTCACTCCTGTAACTGCTAGTGTGTGTCCAGATCACTCTAGACCACCACTATGGCTCATTAGTTACTCATGTATCCTATATTGTTGTAAATTATTCAATCTTTGAGTGTGGAATACGGTTAATGAGAATTCTTCCATTCTTTCTATCTTGCTTCTTCTTTCTCAATTTCTCTCTGCAAATGTGTGTAGTATTTTCTAGCTAGATCTATTATGTGTAGATTTTGCTTAGCAGTCCATCGACTATGATACCATGTAAATGTGTTGAACCTGCACAGAATAGATCTAGCTAGAAAATACCACACACATTTGTAGAGAGAAATTGAGAAAGAAGAAGCAAGAGAGAAAGAATGGAAGAATTCTCATTAACCGTATTCCAGACTCAAAGAGTGAATAATTTACAATAGATATAGTATACATGAGTAACTAATGATCCATAGTGGTGGTGATCTGGACACACACCAACAATTAAAAGAGTAAACTGCCATCTAGTCTAGTCTCTCAAGTAGTTACAGGAGTGAACTGCCACCTAGCTGAATTAACTAGTCAACTAGTCTTCARTTAAYTGACTAAACAAAGAGTAGTGAGTTGGCGATGATCCCAATGTTGCAGGGTGACAAAACCAATGCAACATCTAAACTCAACTCAACTAGTCAAACTCAAGTGTCAACTGAAAGAGAATATTCTCCAGGTGGAATATTCTCCCCTAAAATATAGGAGACTAGATAATGACTAATTATGACTAATAAACAAGGAACAACCTTAGGAAAAATAAATCCTAGGTGTGTGTGAAGTAACTCCAACACCCCCCCTGAACATCACTATGGTGAAAATAAATAATGGGTCTCAGCTACAAGGCCATGTTAGGTACCCAAATACAAAAGATACACTGAACTAAACAAGGAAAGAGGGAAAACCTCGTGGGACCAAAACCCCCCCTCAAATTACAATGCATAAATTAAAAAATGAGAAGGAACAAAAAACAGTTGCTAAGCAACCCTCTCCTTCACTCCAAAAAGACCTCGCAATTGTGAAAGTTTGTGCTCGTTGAAGATTTTGTTGAAGATGTAGATGTCTGCACGAATCTGATGAAGTATATGCACCATTGAGATGTCCACACATATCCACTTTATCTTCTTGTAATGAAAAATATCCAAATAAATTTTGGATGAAATTTTGAAAACCGTGCGGTCGTTTCTGGAAAAATGTTGAAATTTTGTTGATTTTAAATATAGCATAACTTCACTTTCCGGACTCCGTTGTGAACAATATTTTTTTTGAAATTGGATATTTTCCTGAGAGGAATTAAAATATCCAATTTGTTTCTACAATTTTTTCTCAGAAAATATCAGAATGGCGTCTGATGTGCACAGATCCTTTTTTGTCTCTTGAAATGCATGCATGGTGCATGCAAAAGTGTCTGCATGTGACTCATGAGATGGATGCCATATATCTTCCACATGAATTTTATAAAAAAAATCTGAAATGGAGTAGATATCATCTTCAATTAATGGAATACAAATTTCTACAAAAACTTTTGTAGAAGACTCTTCATAATAAGAGGCTTGATCTTCTGATGGATTCTCTTCTGGATCTATCTGTTCGACCTCCTGCATGAAATCTTCACAATATTCTTTATTCCCAAATAGAACCTCCAATCTAGTCCATAATTCATTTGGAGTTGATTCTTGTGATTCTTCCTGTATCAACCTCCAAAACGGACCATTCCTCATGTTAACCACAATGAGAAATCGTTGTCCGGCGAGGCGGGCCAGTCTTCTTGAGTAACCCTCAAGAAGAGAGACTGCCCTAGACCACTTCCCATGTTAACCAAAATGGGAAGTCGTTGTCTATGATACATCAACAATCTGGACCAATTTCCCATGTTAACCACAATGGGAAATCGTTGTCCGTCAGAAATCTCAATCCATTTTCCGAACACGAAAGTATCTGCCCGAGCTGGACTATTTTTCAATACTCCCTCCCAACCTAGAGAGTCATTTCTTCCTTTTTCAATAGGAAGTCGTCTCCACGAGCTTTAGCTTGACTACTTAAACTTCTTTCATCTTGGATAGAAGCTTTACCAAGATGTTTGTTTATCTGCTCATCTGTGGAGATATGTATTGGAGAACCACTTTCTCCTTTCTGGACTTCATCACGGATAATGTAATGCTTGATTTAAAATGTACTTCGGTCTGGAACACTGGTTTTCTCTGAAGGCTTCATGTAGCTCTGATCAATAGAGTATATCATTTTTGGAAAACTGGAACATATCCATTTGGAACTTCTTTTGTCATCATGAGATCTGATCTACTGAGTAATAATCTTGATACAATATCTTTGTTATAGATAATCTTCACCGCGCTTTTGCTGTGCATTGGAGGTTCTCCACCAAGTTATCTACTTCCATTTGTATACAAGGGTCTCTTTCTAGTATGCCTCAAAGTCTTGAGGTTGCTCTTCATATGTTCTTTGTTCAATTGCTCTGGGGAACAGTCTTTGCATTCATCTTGATGTAGCACTCCAACCCATGGATGATATAATGACCCATGTAGAGGTATGTGTGGTTTACCAGAACGAGCAATCATAGTCTTCTCCCTCCATCCGGGAGAACCTCTAGTTCTGGATCTTGCAATTCTTTCATTCATAAGTCTTTCGTAAATTGTTCTTCATCACAACTTTCAGTTCTGCTTGATTGATTTCATATTAGGTTGGTAATCTTATGATTCTCGATACAATGACTGGTTGTTCAGGCTTCTCTTCTTTCTTGGAATCTTCATCTTCTTCCTCATGTTTTTCTTTAGCTTTTGGATCCATGGAGTTTCTTATAGATTCCATGCCCTAAAGATTCGACTTCTTTCTTTCATCATAGGATCACAGATCTGGATGGACAACCAGAGATACTTTAAGGCTTCTCTTCGAAGAAGACTTCTTGTAAGGTTGAACTAAGCACCTGTTGTCTTTCATGGTTACTACCATGGATATATACTTCATCATCTTCAATGGATCATAGGATTAGCTCCCTCCTAATCCTTGCTTCATGTATGAGTGGATATAATCGGCTCCCTCTGTCTAACAAAGTCCACGCTTCCGTCTGCATCCTTAATGTCTTCTACAATATATAATTGGCTCTCT
>ML778512.1:1150451-1180413 GCA_009831015.1 Picea engelmannii | reverse complement strand
CCTTTTCTTTAGCTCGGGACAATGATTCTTGTAGTGGCCATACTTTCGACAGTTGAAGCATTGTACTTCTGAAATGTCTTTCTCTTGATTTGGCTTCCTCCTTGAACCAAAATTCCTTTTGTTCCTGAAATTCTTGAATCTTGCTGTGAAGGCTTGATCATTGTACTTCTTTTGGAGTTTCTCTTTTGCACTAATCCTTGATTCTTCTTGAGCACAACAAGTCCAAAGTTCTTCAAATGTTGGATACTCCTTCCTTGTGTTAATGCTTGCGACAAATGCATCCCATGTCTTGGGAAGACCATTGAGTACTATGTTTACCAATTTCTTCTCTGAGATGATCTCTTCAATAGCTTGTAGTTGATCTCTTAACTGAGAGATTCTCACAAAATATGATGTTATGTTGTCCTCAGCATTCATCTTCATGTCACAGAGCTCATTCTTCAGACTCATAACTTGTCCAATGTTTCTGACCGAGAAGAGATTTGTTAGGGCATCGTACATCTTCTTCGATGAGTCAAGATGGGAGATGTAGGGTATCGAGAGGTATTTTATAGATTCCACTATGATACTCATAACATTGATGTCACCATCTTTGAACTTCTCCGTAGTTGCAATGTTCTGTGGTTCCTTCTCTTTCCCTTCTTCAAACTCTAGTTCCACAATCTTTCCTTTCACGATATCCAACAATTTATTCTTGGCAAGGATGAGATCAATCCTTGTCTTCCACGCTTTAAAGTTAGAAGCTCCATATAACTTGTTCTCTAACTTCATAGAGTAAGTCATGGCTGCTTTGACTTGGTCAACCCTAGATTTGACCAAAAGCTCAAACTTCATGTCTTGGCTTTCTGAGAGTACCAGGAGATGCGCTAGGCTAGGGCGCATTGATCTATTCGGAGATTAGGTCAATCCCTTCATTCAAGGTGCCTCAACAAGAGGATTAGGATTTCTGCAACTGCACTTGCTAGTAACCTTAGCGATAGTGTTATGGTGACTTCTCCTTCTAGAAACCCTAGCGGCAGTTCTTCAACGAGCTTAATATTCTTACGGCTATGTTTCCTTCCAGCGGTTAGACTGAATGAAGGAGGTGTGGGCCCATAACCTGTTAGAATATAAGTGGATGTGCTCATTTTACCATTGACAATACTCTTGTCACCCAACCATAGGCTGAAGCCACCCTCCAAGCACCTTAACCTTGACAGAGAATCACTCTGGAAGCAAACCCTAGGCTAGATAGCCAAAAAAAGGGTAGTGCACCTTTCCCCAAGGATAGCACATCAAAAAGAGTTCATCAGATAGTCCAAACCCTAGCCAAGAGATAGTCCAAGCATAACTGCTAGCTACAACAGCTGCAACGACAACTCTCCTCCAAACCTGTGCAAAAACTGGGCAACTATAGTGTGCACAAGTGCTGCTCTGCAATTCTGAGACTGCCTGCCAGAATGAGAATTGGCCTCCTGTATTTATACTAATTCTGGCTAACTGCCTGGGCCGACTTCTGATTTCGGGTATCTGTTTGTTCAGTATATAATATTATTTATGGCCGACTTCTTCTCTTAGAGGCTAATAACCTAATATAAATTATCTTCTTGAGCCGACAAGTCTTCTAGGGTTATTAGCCAACTCATTAGGGTTTCTTCTTGCTTCCCGAAGTATTCTATCCTCGTCGGATTTACACGTGGAGGTAAATACCTCCCGCATCTACCATAATATCAACATTAAGACCATGTCAACATGTTATACATGCTCTTCCCAAGATTTGTTGTAGATTATTTTATCATCAAAAAATACAAACACAAATTTTCTGATGAACGGTTTGAAAATATAATTCATCAAGCTCTGAAATGTTGAAGGTGCATTAGTAAGGCCAAATGACATAACCAAAAAATCATAATGACATTCATGTGTTCTCAAATTTATTTTAGGGATTTCTTCTTGCCTCATTTTGATTTGATGATATCTAGAACAAAAATCCAACTTAGTAAATAAAATTGTTCCTTGCAATTCATCTAGTAATTCGTCATTGTCAGGAATAGGAAAGTTATCTTATTGGTCATTTTATTTAGTTGTCTATAATTTGGACGCATATGTCATGAACCTTCATTTTTTGAACCATCACCACTGGTGAAGAGAAATAAATTTGGTTAGGTTGAATGATACTAGCCTCTAACATTTCTTGAACTATACACTCAAACTCACTCTTTTGTGCATATTGGTACTTGTAAGGCCTAAGGTTAGGTGGTACATTTATCGGTAGCCAATGAATAAAGTTGTCATGATCTTGAGCAGGTGGAAGACCCTTAGGCATCTCTCCAAATACCTTGGAATGATTGTTGATAACTTTTTGAAGATTCACTAGAAAAAAAGGGTCTATATGTTTGAACATCTAGTGATCACAATTGTGCAATTATATCATGGTATCTACTTTTGAGTAATCTTGTCATGATTTTAGAGCTTATAACTTTAGATGGTTCCCCTTGGATACTTCTAAGGTCAATTTACTTTCCTTTTGAGGAAAATCTCATGAAAAGTTCTTGAAAATTAAGAGCCACTATTCCCAATGATTGTAATCATTGGACTTCTAATACAACATCAACACCATCCATTTGGATTGCAATCATGGGACTATCCAATAAATAATCCCCTATAGTGAGATTAATACTATGGCACTTCCCTCAAAAATTTATTGTACCTCATCTACAATCATTACTTGAAACTTTGGTGCTGGAAATATAAAGCAATTGAGAAGTTTCACTAATTTGCAAATAATGAAGTTATGGGTACTGCTAGAATCAATCAACACTATTACCTTTTTCTTTTTTATATACCCTCCTATCTTGAGGGTTTGCAGAGTAACAACACCAACCAATGCATGAAAAGAGATAGTTGGAGTAGTCTCTTCTGGTTCTATATCTTGCCATAGTTCCAATTCACAATCTTCTTCCTCTTCACAGTCTATGTAGAATAATTTATTATCTCTACATTTATGCCTCTTTTTGTACTTTTTGTCACAATTGAAACATAGTCCCTTTTCTCTTCTTTCATCCCCTTATTGAGGTGTCAATATTGTAGGTTGAGTGATATTAGGAGAGGAACATATTGCTCTATATAGTTGTGAGTGATCACTCTTTTAGTAGCCATATTTTTACTTTCAACTTTCCTTTCCACACTAAAAGCACGCTCTACATATTTAGGTTCCAAGAGATGTACCTCATGTTGAATTCCCTTTTTTAAAGTGCCCATAAAGAGATCTAACAAACAATTTCTTGGAATTTTCTTTACTTTGAGACTAAAATTTTGAATTTGATGAATGTTCTCTGTAATTGGACCTCTTTGTTGGAGATTTATCAATTGACTAAAGAATGTGTTTCTATTAATATCCCCATAATGTGTTATCAATTAATTTGTAAAATGGACCAAGACACAAGAATCTTTTTTTGGTTCACAAAGCCATTAATACCAAAAAAATTGATCAAGTTCTAAATACAAGGATGCAAGAGTTACCTTTTGTAAAGTTGGCATTTGGTGTATATCAAATCATTGCTCCATTTGGAATGTCCATGTTATAGGATCTTTACCATTAAACTTCCTCATATCGATCTTGGGAATTAAGTAGTTCCTTGATCTTGAGTTGAACCGCAGATGATGCATATATTGGAGTGACGAATGATCATGATTCTATGATTCAATATTCATTCTATCTAAATGCCATGAAATATTCCCCATATGCGACTGAGGTTCAAGACTATTGTTCTCCTTATTTTCATGATTTCCTTATATCACAATATCCCTTTTAGGGAACCTATTTAAGAACATGGTTTAATGGAATTTTGTAATCGATCCATGTTTTTATCCATTAAATATTCCATTTCTCTTTTAAGGTTTTCCTAATAACATGAGAAATCCACTAGTTTTAATATAATACCACCCATTTCATTAACTTGGTTTTTCAATTGGGATACCTTGTTTTCTAAGTCTTCACTTTCTTCAAGTGTCATGTATGAGTTATATATAGATTTATTAGGAGTAAAAATTATCATAGAACCCTTTGCCATGTGAGAAAATAATAATAGTCCTCTTTTTTCTCTTGATTGCAATTTTTGAATCACCAAAAATAGATATTCCAAACAAAATTTATGCCAATTGTAAGTTATGTACCTTTAAAGCCCCAATTAGGAGACTAACTTGTTGTCCAATCTTTCTCCTAATGTATCTATGAAATTTCATTCATTTTGAGTCTGAAATTTTGACCTATAGTAGTTTGATATGTCTTCTCTACAATTCCATAGTTTTGACCAAAATTTGATGTGCCAAGTGATAGTTATAATAACTTTCCCAAAACTTGTTGATTCTTGGCCCTTTCTAGAGAGTGAACTTGTATGGAATGCCACATGTTCGATTTTTTTGATATAGTTGTGAAATTTGGACCTAAAATGGTATGTTTTATCCTCTTTCTAATGAAATTAGTGGCACTCAAATTGGATCTTTGAAGAACCATATATGATTCTTTTACTTGGAACACTCGTCTGAGACTAGTTGCAGGAATAGTAAAAACCCTAACTTCCATAACTTGTAATTTGAAAAGTATATAGAATCAAAATATAATTTTTTTACCACATGTCATTTGATTTGTATCCTTAGGATCCTGAATTTTTTGGTATCTTCTATTTCACGTAAAAAAAGCTATGACTATTTTAACAATAACACTTATTTGAGACTAGTTTTAGGACTAGTCAAAAACCCTAATTTCCACAGGCTATAACTCCAAAAGTATATAGAACCAAAACTTGAAATTTTACCACAAGTACTTTTCTACGTCTCCTCAGGCTCCCAGAATTTTCACTATCTAAAACGTCTTAGAAAAACGTTATAAAGAAAATGCCAATGTGACTTGTTTGAAGTAGCAAAACCCTAGGATCGTATGCTCTGAAACCAAATGTTATGAACCAAACACCCAAATAGCATAAAAAAAGAAAGAGAATTAACTCCACACCTTGAGAATGAGATAAGCATGAATGTGAAGCCTCTTCAGGGGGGGAAACTCTTTTTACAATATAAAAAATGTACAAGATGAGATGATTTCTAAAACTAGGTCTTCTTGTTATTTATAGGGGATAAAGGTTACAATTACCATTCAAGGGGTCTAGCCGACAACACTAATATAACAATAGAATTGTAATACTCAATATATAGGACTTAACATGGGGATTTATCTAGGGCTTCCCATAGTTCCCTTTATGTGTTCTAAAAGCTGTTTTGGGAATGTCATCTTCCCTCAATCTGATTTGATGGTATCTTGATTTAAGATCTAACTTTGTGAAGAAAGCCACCCCAAGAATTTCATTTAATAGATCATCAATATTTGGAATGGGGAGTTTATCCTTGATGGGGATTTTTTTTATATCTATGTAATTAAGAGATGTACTCCAACAATTATCCTTTCTTATCGCCATCATTATTAGGGTTGAAAAGGAACAAGTTCTTGGTCAAATAATACATGCATTCAAAATGTCTTGAACCATTTTTTCAATCCCACTCTTTTGTTGATATGGATATCTATAAGGTATTTTATTTGGAGTTACATTCCATATATGATCTCAATTCGATGTTCACGATCTTTGAATGTAAGCAATCATTTAGGAATTTCTTGGAATATTCTAAGATGCTCTTCCAAGGTACATTTTAATTATAATGGAATATTTTCATTTTCTTGCTTCACTTCCATAGAATAAAGTCTAGCACTAACTCTACCACAACTCTTTCTTAGGATATTTTTCATTCTATCTAAGTTGATCAATTGAGAGGGTGGAGATTTTAACCCATTTAGTTCATATTCAATTCGCTCTCCTTTGAATCCCATGAAGAAATAATTATAGTTTGTAGAAATTGTACCCAAGGTTCTTAGACATTCAATCCATAGAACCACATCTACTCCTTCAATTGGAATGGCATACGTGGGGCTTGAAAAAACATAATTTTCCATACTAAGTTTTATGTTATGAACTCTTCCTTCACAATTAATATTTTCCCCATTAGCTACCAATACTTGAAAATTTTCCACTAGGTACACAAAATAATAGAGATGCTTTGATAATCTTTTATTAATGAAGTTATAGGTACTACTTGAATCAACAAGTACCATGAATTTTTTATCCTTGATGTATCTTACAATATTGAAGGTTTGAGGTGTTGATACACCTACCAGTGCATGAACTAATATTTCACACTTGGTATCTTGATCTATGCTATGCAAAATTTTCACATATTTTTCTTGCTCTTTTGGGTTCACAATTTCTTCCTCACTCACTTGTGTGGGTGCCTCTATTTCCTCCTCATCATTATTTTCCAATGTGAACAATTTTGTTTCTTGAAATTTATGTCGCGTGGACCATTTACTATTACAACCAAATCATAGTCCTTTTGCTCGCCTTTCATCCATTTCCTTCTGTGATATTTAGGTGGGTTGAGAGGTTTCCTTATGAGGAATATTTTTTTCTCTACTTCCTACATATGTTCCAACGGTAGACTTCTGGGTATCCGTATTATTGACTTGAGTATGATGAACAAATCTCATAGCTTCATTAACATTTTCTAGATGTTTTAGGAGAAGATCATGTTTACTGTTTTCATTTAAACCACCCATGTAATCTTCCAACATTTTTTTTGTCACTCATGTTATCCACCCTTGTGGCTAACACTTGAAATTCTGAATTATAATCCTCAAAAAGAACTAAGTGATTGATTCTTGTCAATTGACTAAAGTTTTCTTGTTCCCAAAATTTACCCTGACGCACTTCTAGGTTCCTTGTAAATAGACCTCAAGTATAATTATAAAAATGATAGTGCCTTTTAACTATCCATTCATACCATTGATATGGTTTTGTCTCAAAATAAAAAGTTGCTAAGGAAATCCTTTCTTATCATGGATAATATTACACAATTCAAAGTATTTCTTTGTTTGGTTCACCCATTTAAAGACATATGTTCCCTTAGGAACCCATCCATAATCAGCTCCAATAATAGAGTTAAATCCTCCTAGAATATGGTTATTGGTGGGAGGTTGTTCAAATTGATTTTTTGAATCTTTATTCTCATGAGCTCTTATATTCACTTGATCACTTTTAGGAAGCCTTTCATCTAGGGCATGCATGAGCATGGCTTCTACATATTTTTGGAACTATTTGATGATAGTATCTTTTAACTTTTCCATCTCCTTTTTGTTGTCTTTGATGATAGTATCTTTCCACTTCTTCATTTTATCTTCCATTTCCATTTTGGCATCTTATTGAAAATGTATAAAGTCAGCCTTTTTCGACAACATATTATCAATTTCCTAATATTCACTCTACAAAATGGATACCTAGTTCTTTCAGTCTTCACTTTCTTCACGAGTCATAGATGAGCTCTTTGAAGATTTATTTAGTGTAGAATTTTTTCCACCACCCCTTTCCATGTGAGCTAAAAATAATGTTTACCTATAATTCTCCTATTTTTTTCTCCATATCACACACTTTTAATCACCTCAAACATTTCTTTCAATAAAAATTTATGAAAGTTTCAAGTGAACGTACCTTTTTAAGCCATTATTTGGGGACTGTAGTGTAGGTTGACCTTGTAGCTATTATATCTCCTAATTTTCTAACCTTTTAGTCAAAAATTTTGGACTTTAATAACCTAATACGTATTCTTTGAAATTCCACAAGTTGCACTAAATTCTCAAGGAAACATTGTGAAATTTTCCCCCAAACTTGTTGACTTTGGCACCTTTTAGGAGAGAAAATTCACATGGTGTGCCATGCATCCAATTTCACGGATCTGATTCTAAAATTTGACTTTAAAATTGATCTATAAGCTATCATGGATGGTCCACTAGAACAATTTGTCAAAATAGATCTTACACTATTTTGAAATATTTAATTATGTAGTTTATTACCTCAAATCTCAGATTTAATATTACTAGCGTAGTGCTCAAAATTATGGAAATAACTAAATTGGAAATAAGAGAAACACGAAAATGAACATGCCATCCACACAAATGAACACATGATGTGACCTCAAAAACCCAATACAAGAGAAAACCTAGCTATTAGGTGAGGCATATTCTCTGCTCTCTTTTTCTTAGTCATGAATTGCAAGTACAAGGAAAGGGGCACTCACTATGGAGTTTCCATGGACACTGTGTCTTGAATGGATGCTATGCAATCTTCTACCTCCTCTTTTATTCTTCAATATACTGCTCATAGATGCTCTATTCCAACTATGGAACAATAAAAATACCAAAAGAAAGAACCCCTTCCTTTCCTAGTAGCCAAATATTTGACATAGGCTAATACTCGTCTAGGGTTAGGGTTATGGTTTTTGCATGCCTCAACCTTCAATCAGTGTTAGGATTTTAGTCCCCTTAGAATATTGTTTAAAGTTAATAGATGAATAATACCACATGTGTGAGTAATGGGGGTTGATGTCTCATCCATTGGGTACCATGATGGTCAACAGGGTAGGTCAACTTACTGGAGGCATAACTTCCGCATACAAACTCCAATTGAGGTGACTTTTGCACTATTGGAAATATTATGGTGTGTAGAACAACGTTTAGGGGGTAGGATATAAGATAAAAAATTATTGACCCCAAAATGAGCCATTTAGTGCCTCAAAAGGAATCTAGAAGTTTTTATACCCTAAATCACCAAACTGGGACTTACCCCTAAAATGGGCCATGCAAGCCAATTCTTCCAATTTTTCCTCCTAGAAAGTACAAATTTTCTTATAGAAAGAACCAAGATTGATGAAAAATTATATAATGATCCATTTTGGATCATGCCTTCCCATTTAGGGAGGATTTTGGCCCCAAACATATTTTACTGAATGAGGTGAGGAAATTTTTTTGCTACCTTCTCCTTAGAGTACCATTTGGACTTGCCCGAAAGTTGCCCTTTCAACCCTATCTACTAGAGTTCATGATGTCCCTATTTGGTAGTTCTCAACTTCTTTTGAAAAACTATATCTTTTGCCAACTCTGCTTGAGCTTCTGGTACTAATATATCTACAATAGGTAATACCTGCTCCTCAGTTCCCTGATCCAACATGGAAGGCTCATAGAGTTTCATATTTTTCACATTTAATGTCGAGTAAATGTGCATATATGGTGGTAGAGAGAGTCTGTAGGAATTATCACCCACCTTCTCCAATACTTCAAAAGGACCATACTATAGAGCCTTGATCTTATTACTAGGCCCCTACAACCTTTCTTTGTTCAGTTGCAACCAAAATTTGTCTCCCACCTTGAATGTCCTCTCAATTTTGTGTTGATCATGTTGGGCCTTGTACTTTTTCAATGACTTCTTAAATGTGTAGTATACTTACAAATGGATTTGCCTAATCATTTCAACAATTTTTCCTCTTTCAATGCATCTCCTATGATGTCTTCCATCATTCCTCCTTGCTATTTATATACAACATTGAAGAGAAATGGTGGCAAATACCCAAAACAAGTTTCAAAAGGGGACTTACCAGTAGAAGTGTGGATTGCTTTGCTACAAGAGTGTTGAATATAAATCAAATTTTCATCATAGATATTTGGATGCTTCTAATTATAAACCCTCAAAAGCTAAACCAATTTCCTATTGACTACGTCTATTTGCCCATCTATTTATGGATGGAAAGTTGTAGATCTCTTTAACTTGTTGTCCATATTCTCCAAAGGTCTAGTCTAAAAGGCATTTAGAAATATGGTATCCTTATTTGAGATGATGCTCCTTGGTATCCTAAAGTGAACCTAGATATTTTCAAAGAACACGTTTACTGCTTCTTACCCTTTCATGGTCTTTTTACAAGGCATAAGAATGCACATCTTCCTGAACCTATTAACTACCACAAATAGATAGCCATATCCCTTCCTGGTTGTTGGAAAACCACCCAAAAAACCCATGGAGATGCTATTCCAGGGTCTAGTGGGTATAGCTAAGGGATGGTATACACCTTGCTTTCTGTTACTGGGCTTGTTGGTACAACAAAGTATGCATCCTCTAATAAACCAAGCTATATATTCTTGCATTTGGTGCCAATACACATACCTCTATAAGTTGGTAACTATCTTCCCAACACCAAAATGTTCGGCAACCTTGGAGGTCTGATACTATTTAATAGGTTTCAATATTTCACATTTAGGAACACAGACCTTGTCTATCTTGTAGAGCAACCTATTCTAGAGATGATAGTCAACCTTACCATCACCTTATTCTACACAAATTTGGCTCTGTAGCTGTTGAAACACCTCTTTAAGGTCCTCATCTTTCATCTATGCCTCTTTGTATGCACCATAGGTAAAAGGATCCATGTGCATAAGAGTTCCCAAATTTGCAATCCTTGATGTGGGTGGCCTTGAAAACATGTCTACCCATTTATTAGTTCTTTCCTTCTGATATTTGATGACTAGATGAAATTGTTGCAAAACCCCATCCACTTGTAGTGTCTAGTTTGTTGAAGCTTACTTTGTGCCTACAAATACTACAGTGGATGGTGATCGATGTGGATAACGGGTTCCTTTCCCATCAGATATTGCTTCCACTTCTTAACAACTTGAACTAGGGCATAGAGTTCCTTATTGTACGTAGGATAGTTCATGACTCTGCCATGAAATGTTTCAGAATGATAGCATACTAGCTTACCTCTTTTCATTAAGAATTCTCCCATAGCATATCCACTTACATCCATATCCACTTTGAAAGGATTTTACAAATTAGGCAATGCAAGGACTGATGCTTGATTGATTTTTCGTTTCATCTCATCGAAATATTTTTGTTGATTCTTTCTCCATTGGATGTTGTGGCATGAAGTAGTGCAACTACAATAGAAAAAGGATGATATAAAATTTTGTAGATACTATTATGCCCCCAAAAATCTCCTAGCTTCAGTGACATTAGTAGGAACTAATCACTTGAGGATGGCCTCCATCTTCATGGGATTTATCTTGAGTTCCTTTGCACCAATCACATGCCCCAAATACATCAATGACTACTGAGCAAACTCACATTTATTAATGTTAGCTAGCAGCTGATACTTTTTTAGAGTCTCTAACACTTGCATGAGATGTGAAATATGCTCTTCTCAAGTACAACTATAAACCAATATATCATCTAAGCAAACTATCACAAATGAATCTAAAAAGGGACATAATACATCATTCAACAAATGAATAAATGTAGTTGGTGCATTACATAAACCAAAAGGCATTACTGATCATTCATACAGACCTTTCCTTACCTTGAAGGCAGTCTTCTAGGTGTATTCTTCTTTAACTCATACATGATTTTATCCCTATTTGAGATCCAACTTAGTGAATTACTTGGCATGCTACAAGTGATCTAACAAATCATATATCATAATCGGAGGGTACAAATTCTTCAGGGTGATCTTCTTCAAATATTTGTAATTGATACCCATTCTCTAAGTCCCATACTTCTTGGGTACTATGATGATAGGTGATCCACAAGGTGAGGTGCTTGGTCAAATTAATCCCTACTCTAACATCTACTATAATTGTTTCTTCACTTCATCTGCTTCTAGGACACACTATCTATAAAACCCAATATTTGCAATGGGGAATCAAGGAATAACTCTATATCGAGCTCCACTTCCCTCTTGCATGGTAACCATTTAGGCTCTTGAAACACTTCTCTGTATATCTGCAACAACTCCTCCACCTGACGTTTTTTCTCTTTAGTACATCCCTCCATATATGCTTTTACTTTTACCGATTCATCACCTAGTGGATTCTCTCTTAAGAAAAGTGATGCAAACTTTCTACTAGAATTAATCAACTTCTTGACTTGGTTAGCACTTACCAAAGAGATATTGGATTTAACTTTGTGTGCATTGATGATGAAGGGCTTCCCATCCTTGATCAAGTGGTATTGAATTTCTCTCTTTTTGAATATTTCATCCCTCATATCCATGTAGGTACTTCCAAACACTACATGACATACATCAAGTGGGACTACATCTACCTCCACTTCATCATTATAGATTGCACTTATATCAAATTTTATCTTACATTGTTTAGTGACCTCGAACTTTGCATTGTTATTTACCCATCCTAATAGATATGGGTTAGTATGATCATGAACTTCTGATCCATGCTTGTTGACCAAATATTCTACTATGAGGTTGGATTATGAACCTAAATCAAATAGAGAATCCACCTTTGTCTTCTTGACCTAGATATTAATATGGAAGAGTTTGGTCATCTCCTTATCTTCCTTGTGATGAAGACTACTTAGGTTCACCTCCTTTTGCACTATAGTGTAGACAATATTTTCATCCACATCTGAGCTGCTCTATACCAAGTTGCTTGAATCCATGGCTAGCAGGTTCTTCTTTTTGTCATCCTTCTTATGGTTCTTTTGATTCATATATGGATGTAGCTTCCAACACTTATCTTCAATGTGACTATCAATATTACATTGGTTGTGGTGGTTGTTTGGATTCTTTTACCGATGTGTAATGGTTGATGTCTTCATGTCCTTTGCTTTCCACTTCTTTTTCCCCTCCTTGGAAGCATCTTGGTGGTCTTTCTATTTGGAACCACTTGATTCTCATTTCTTATTTCCTATATTCTCCAGGTATTGTACTTGCACACAAGCCCCATAATTTGTCCTAGGTTTAAAGAGAATCACTTGATTTCCTAAATCAACGTGTAGACCCCCCCAAATACTTGAGGAGCATGTTTGGGTTTTTGGGAGATATACCCAAAATAATTGCCATTTTTTAAAATGCAGTGGTGTACTCTTGCACACTCTACCCTTGCCTTTGCCTGAAGTGGTGACAATGAATCCACTAGTACTCTACATACCCAATACAATAGAATTGGGACTTGATGATGATTTTAAGTGTCTCCATGTGGCATGGCCCTCTAGTTTTAGTCAGGCAAGTGAATTTTTTTTCTCTTATTCTATGTTATGGAAATTGAAATAAAATTCTAATTGTTGCAATCAATGATTCAACTTAACAACATCAATCTTACCTTGGTAGGGTTTGAAGTCCACTTTCGGTTCCATTTTGAACAAACAGTGTGAAGAATTGATGACACTAGATCTTGGCTTCTCTTTCTTTGGCTCCTTTTTTGACTCCTTTTCTGGATCTTCATTATCTCTCGATTTCTCATCCAATCCAAATTTTGTGTTAGAGCTACCAACCTCCCCAAAGGTCCAAACTTGTTTGTTAGAGCCACCAACCTCCCCAGAGGTCCAAACTTGTTTGTTAGAGCCACCAACCTCCCCAAAGGTCCAAACTTGTTTTTTAGAGCTTCCATGAGGAGGGACATGTTGCAAGAGATATCAACGACTTTTCCTTCCATCTTTGAAAATCTCTCCTCTACCTCACTCCAAGGGTTGTTACGACTGGACTCATCCACCATGGCTAGGGTTTTGAGACTTCCTTCTTAATCCAATTCCTGGATCGTGCAACTTCCCACAAAAACCTTAAAGAAAATTTCTCTTATACCAATATGATCTGTAATTTATCATGGATATTCCATTGTTATAGTTCGTCATAATATATGTTACAATATTTTTAAATATTTTATTATGTATTTTATTTCCTTAGATCTCAAATTTAATATTATTAGTGTAGTGCACAAAATTATGGAAATAACTGAAACCAAAATGAAATAAATAAGAAAATGAACACACCATCCACACAAATGAACACAATATATGACTTAGGAAACCCAATATGGTAGAAAACCTAGCTAGAAGGGGAGGCATATGCTTTGCTATAGTTTTTTTGGTTATGAAATGCAAGTACAAAGAAAGGGGCACTCACTATGGAGTTGCCATGCACACAATGGCTGCTATAGAATCATATACCTCCTCTATTAGGATTCAATACCCCACTCCTAGTTTCTCTTCTCAATTATGGAACCATAACAATACCAAAATAATGGGATCCCTTCCTTTCTTAGCGACCCAATATTTAACACAGGCTAATAGCTATCTAGGGTTAGGGTTAAGGTTTTTGTATGCGTCAACCCTCAATTAGTGTTAGGGTTTTGGACCCCCTAGAATCTTCTTGAAATTACACAAGTAACTAGTCCCACATGTGTGAGTAATGGGGATTGACGTGGTATCCACTCCGTACCATGGTGGTCAGTGGGGTAGGTCAATTTGCAGTAGGCATACTTTTTGCATACGAACTCCAATTGAGGTGATTTTTTCACCATTGGAAAGATTTTGGTGTGTAGAACAACACCAAGGGGTAAGAGATAAGATTGTAAATTTATAACCCCCAAAAAATCCATTTGATTCCTCAAACAAGCTCTAAAAGTTCTTAGATCCCAAATCACCAAAATAGGACTTGCCCCTAAAACTAGCCCCGCAAGCCAATTCTTCCAATTTTTCTTCCCAGAAAGTACCAAGATAGATGAAAAATTATATAATGATCCATTTTAGATAAAAAAAAAACTATAGTATATATTCTTTCCAATTCTATAGGTGACACTCAATTTGGAGATTTGTAGCTTCATATATGACCATTTTATTGAGAGGACATGTTTGAGACTAGTTAAAAACCCTAACTTCCACAACCTATAACTCCAAATTATAGTGAATTAGAAATTGAAATTTTGATACAATGTAGTTTTCTATGTCCACTTTCCACCCAAAAAATTTCACTCATTGAAAATATCCCTAAAAAAGTTAGAAAGTTAGAGTAAAAATGATAAGATGGCTCATTTGAAGGAGTTGAAACCCAAGGTTTGTTTGCTATGATATCAAATGTTATGGACCAAATCCCCCAAATAGCATAAAAATACAAAAAAATGTAATTCCGTACCTTTTAAAAGATAGAGAGTGAATGAATGAGAAGTCTCTTCCTGGGGAAACCTCCTTTTACATTATATAAAATGCACAAGATGAGATGATTATTCAAATGTGTCTCCTTTATTTATAAGAGGAGATAAAGAGGGTATGATGTATCCTACACTGTAGGATGACCTAACTATAAATAATATAATAATAATGAAAGAGGGTTAGGACCCTAATAGTCAATTCCTTACTCCCTAGTAACTAAATCTTCCATATGTCGAGCTACACTGAGATAGTGATAAGGGAACCCATGATGATTTTAGTTTGCTTAAAAATTATCCACTTTTAGGGAGGTTACTTGAAGTGACTATTTTAATGAAAGAAAAATTAATTAAGTATTTTATGAAATTATTTTTTAAGAATATTATAAATGTGACACATAGAGGGGTTGATTATTAACCCAATTAATTTAAAGAGAGAGAGAGAGAGAGAGAGAGAGAGAGAGAGAGAGAGAGAGAGAAGGGTGGGAGTTCCATGCAGGGAGTGAGCATTTGATGATTAAAAAATTAGAAAATTGAGGCCTAGTTCTCAGTAATGCATTTTATAAACATTTCTTCTAGATGGAACAAGCATAGCTTAGAGGACTATATTCAAGGATGGTTACATGACAATGTAGTTAAGGACTTCATTGCTTTTCCTGGCATATTGATCTATTTTTTTTGGTGGGTCCGCAATTGTTCTATTTTCCAAGACAACGAAATCCCACAAGAAGTGACAACAAATCTTATTGATAAATTATGTAAATAATACATAACATAGCCTAAGTAGCGTGTTAAGTACCAAATATTTACAAATATAATCACCACAAGAGATACCAAGAACAATATGCAAATATCATTTATTATTACCAAAACCGTTGAGGTAGGGAAACACCATACAATGGATCCTATTATGGAAGGGATCCTCTCATGTTCACTTGCCTCTTCAAGGGGGCAACCTCCTAATGAGCTATAAGCTCCAAATACAATACTTCTCTTCATATCCCATCATATTTCTTGAACCTTTATATAGTGCTACCAACTACCTAATAACATTCTAATGGTGGAACCTTCTAGCAAGTCCTCTTACATTTATTATGGTTATACTAATATATCTAACTACCATAGTGGGCCTTATAGTGGACCTAGTCCACCTTACATTGAATGGCCTCCACTATTATCACTATGGGCCCTCCCCCCCCTCCCCACTACCTCTCTAGCTACACTACATTCCATCTGCCTTATGAAAGCATTGTCCTCAACGCTTGCTATGAGGGTGTACAACCATATACCAGAGTCCCATGGATAAGTGTGGACCATAGTCTTGAAGTAGACTGGAGAACTAAAGTCCCATGTAGAAATGAAAACCACCATGTTGAAGTAGTCCAACCGCCATTGTAAACATGGGTCATGTTGACGATAAAAATCGCAACGAGGATTTCACCGGCAAAGTATTGCTAAAGTCTATTATTTAAAACTATGCTAACAATATGTAATACTAGTAGGTGGGACCCCCTTGCTAGACTGGAGGATCAGAGATAGTCTATTCACACATTTAATGTTGTTTTTCGATGATACTTACAGGGTTCTACATGATTGAGGATGAAATATTGGTTTTATTGCGACATAATGGCAGATGGTTAATGCATTTGATGTGTTGATTCTGTTATTCTAAGCTCTAAATTTCCATGTTGTGAATGGCTTATATTTACTGTTATTATATTACCATTGTTGCCATGATTCATTCAAACCTACACAAAACACATGTTAGTAACAACAAGAGACAAGAGAAATATGGAAAAAATCTAAGAAAGGGAACTATACTATGCTATACTATACTATGTGCAAATGAATCAAAAGGATTATTGTTAAGTCCTAACTAGCAATGTTAGTGGTTATACGATTATTATTGAGTTCTGTTGGGCACACTTGATATATGTTATACTATGGTTTTGGCAATGGTTAATATGATGTGGGGTGGTGCAATTGGCAAGTAATGTGTGCAAGTTTCGATGCATGGATTAATGGCATGGATTAATGGTTGGCTGGCTGTCGTGTACTATGTAATTGAATGAGTGGAGGATGGAAGCGACATGAAATAAATGCACGCCACTCCATACTTCTCTCACTGGCCGTCACCCTAGCTTGGTTTTTGTTCATTTGATTTTTGTTGTGGTTAATCTCAAGGATTCAGGCGTGGAAGGAACTGCTCGACCAAGCTCGCATTTTTAAGGTTGTTGGTTACAGGTATGTTTTTTTCACCCATCCATGAACTCACTCTGTTTATGAAATGAACGTTGGCTCGGTAATGTATTGGTCTGTGTTTTCTTGAGGTTGGAACTGTGTAAACGAGTGGTGTTTTCTCTGGAATGATTGTGTGTTTTATTCTTTGCAAACGAAAAAATTGATGGTTAAATCGCGATTTCGTTGGTGGTTCGGTGTGTTGGAAGCCGTGATGGCTCTCTGTTGTCTTTATGGGTTTTTGTTGGAAGGTTTCATTCTATTTGGCTTGGCTGACCATCTTCTCACAGTCATTGTAACCAAACCCGGTTGTATGTGGTGTTATGGGGTTGTTGTGTATGATTGAACCACCTTTTGGGCACTACATATCATTTTTCCACTTGGTCGTGAGCTCATTTTATGTTATTGGTATCCACACAGTTGGTTATGGGTGGCTATTAGGCCAAGAAGCTTGCTTTAGGGTTGGTTGGTATTACCTGAGCTTTGCATTTCTATCAGGATTATTCAGATTTTGGGAAAACCACGAGGGTTATGCCTCAGCGTGTTCTTGATGTTGGTTACTGGCCAGTAAGGAACCTCTGCTCCTCTGCCTCATGGTCTACCCTACCTGGTGTCGAAATGTCACCATGTATTGCAATATAAGGGTTATAAGCCTTATGGTTCCACCATGCTTATCTCGAAGGCTCTCACCTACTGTTGATATGGTTGGTCTCCAGTCTCCCTATGTTTGTTTCCACCGAGCAAACCCTTGATTATTTTGTTCATTAGTTACATAGCCCGTTTTGATAAACTAGACCGGTCGCACCCTATCGGGCATCTTGTTGATTGTATTATGTTTGTTAAGTAATATGGACAGTGGCTTTGATTTGTAGCTCATCTCTGTTTGATCGGGTTGATTGAAGAGTTGTAATTGGAAATGATAATGGGCATACAGTGGTTGCCTCTTGTTGTTGAAACATTGGAATTGATAACTCAACATTGTTAAAAATGGTTTGATTGGGAGTAATTGAATTTGTACAGTCACAGAGATGCCTCTTTGCGTTGTGAAATGGCTTGTGTGTTTCCTACAACGTGGTATAATTTCAAGTGGTGGTTGATGTTGTTGTGTGTTTAATTTGCCCGATCGATATTATTGCAATCTGATGTATTAATAATTGCGGCCTAGCTGTTTACTGTGTATGATTTATAGACATTGTGCATCGCTTGGTTTTATTGCACCATCAGAGATGAGCATGAGGTTTTTAATAGTATGGTTTCACTGCAATTTAATTGTTATATTGGTTAAAGGAATGGAATTGGGCATGTTTTAAAGGAGTCTGTTCGACTCAGGAAAGACCTGCGTCTATATTTGATTTGAAAAATCAAATTTATGGGCAGTGGTTGATATCTTTATATATGTTGAACAGAGTTGAAACAATATGACCGTGTGTTCCTTGGATTTTGTTTAAATGTGAAAAGGAAGTAAGTGAAAGGAAACATAATTCTTTTAAATAATATGGGTGAAAGTCATGATTATTCTGAGTATGATTAAATTATGTGTTAATTGAAAGTGTTTAAGGAAATTGAGTATTGGACAATGAACAAGTTTTAACACAAAGTTACATAATTGTTTTTATGGATTACTTAATTGATTTTTCGAACAATATCCGCTCTTTTCCCCTACTATTATTTCACTTTTCGCTAATTACAATTCCCCTCACCTTCCCATATTCACTATCCACTCCCTGCTCCTAAACTTTAATTATAGTTAATATAGGTTCCGTATTATGATAGTTAAGGGATCGCAAGGATGAATTACAATGATATATTCTTTTGGTTTACGATACAATTGATTATTTGATGTCTGCAAGTAGTAATCATGATCTTTTCCCCCCTCATTTTAACATTTTTCGCTCACTACAACCCCTCACATATCCCAGAACCCTTATTCACCCCCTGCTCATTAACGACTATTAAACGATTGTATGGACTGGATTGCATGAGTCTGATATGTTGCTGATCCAAATTTTATTTCATATTTAAAAGAGTTGTCATGTATGGTTGTTAAAGAAACTATTTGCTAATCAATTGTGCATACATGAATGGGATTTTTCAGCAGAGGTAGCCATGGCAGAGGTAACCAAGGAAAAGGTAATTGGAATAGGGGCCCTAGAAGGCTAATATTCTCTATACACTTTGATGCAGACTCACAAGAGTTAGGACAACTATTTCAAGCTATGTTTTTTAACTGGATTGGGCAAGGAGTGGTCAAACCTAGGCTTGAAAGGCCTCCCTTCCAAGCCCCACAGGTCCCTGAAATCCTAGTGCCTCCTCATGTCTCACTATAGCCCGAAGTCCCCAAAAATGACAGATGGAAAGATATTGTCCACATGACAGTGTCCCAACATCATGTCTGGCCTAATTTGTCTCTACCTGCTCCTCCACCTGTGAATCAGATTGCCCAAGTTGCCCTTGTCCACTCACCAGTTCAGTCTTCCCATGCAAGAAAAAGGTTGAAAACTGAGGCCCGCCATGCTCCTTACAAAGAAAAATCCATTGTTGTCCCCTCATCACCCTCAAATGACTCTGCAAAATCCGTGTCCTCCCGCATGCATTTGAGAGATGATTGCTCTCATGTGATCAGTGAGATTAGGCCGAAAGGCTCAACACAGCCTAAGGCAAATTCAGAGAGATCAAAAGGTGACAATAACAACAAGGGAAAGATTGCCTCCCAGAGTGGAAAATATGGATTTTGAGTTTTTATTTACTAATTGTTGAGAACAATTGACTTCTGGAATTTTGGACAACACACTATTTTTTTGGATATATGGGTAATATATTTTTGGAAATAATTTCAATTATCATTCATATAAATTGTCACATATGAAAGTGATGATGGGAGTCACAAGGAGGGATGTTTTGTTTGATTAACTAGTTGTGTTATGATTGTTAAAGAACTAAAGGGAGTCACAAGGGGTCCCACCTACTAGTTATTATTTATTAAAAACCCTTATTATGATTATTACTTTCCCCCCTAACTAAAAAGTTAGTTGAGTTTTAGTTAACTTAACTACATAAGTAGTTCAACTACTTCAACCAATTCTAATTTTCTTAAAGGCAAAAGGAAAAGGAGGGATAAGAGGAAATTAGAAGGAGAAGCATACTAAGGTTTGCTCTTTGATTTTTGTTGAGATAATTTAGTTTTCATTCATTCCTTAATTCATTAGAAGCCTAATTATTTTTTATGATAGCAGGGTCCTATTGTAGACAACAAGATTCAGAGATGAATTACATCATTCACACACTTGTTTTTCAGAGGTGTTGATCTATCTTTGATAGTCCGTGTAGACTTGTCTGTTTGTGAATTAGATTTCATGAATGACAAAGGCTATTGTGCAGAGTCGAGTCAGCATCAATCTGTGGCAAGCCGATCCAGCTTTTTAAAGTTCAGTTTTTTACTTTCTGTTAGAAGTCCTTTTGTATGTTTCATCGGGGACATCTAAGTTTGACTTTGGTCCAAAACTTCCTCAGGAAATTTTGTAAAGAGAACGATTCTTTTAATGATTTGGAATGAAATAAACGATTGCTTTATGTTTCATCTATTTTGACTATTGACTTGGTGTCTTTACTTCTATCTCTATATTTATTTCAGCATTTTTTATGTTCATAAAATCACATAAATAATGAATTTTTCAACAAGCTTTTATTTATAAAAAAGCTAGCCTAAGCACTTGTAATCAATACTTGTGAGTGAGGATATCAATTTTGATGGCTATAAACATAGGGTGATATTCTCGTCTATCTTGTTTTAGCCAAGAAGGATCTGAAAATGCTTGAGTAAGATCATTTCATATCTTTTTCTCAACATTTATTTGGCGACCATACTGGGGAGATCTTCAATATATCTCTGGTTGATTTTTATGCTCGATTACCATCGAATACATTTATTTTTCTAATATTGATTCTTTGACTATTCTATTTCTTAATGACTGTAACTGTTGCAAGGCAACCCAATATTTAGCCCGGTCTTCAAGATCAGACCAACATTGCTTTGAATTTGTTTAACATTATTTTAGACATTGCTAGTACTCGGGCTGAGCTTAATCATTCATGGGAAACAATTGAACAAGGCATTAGTGCCCAAGAACGTTGGGAAGATAGACGTAGACAACCTAGAAATCAACAATAACCTTCTTTTTCCTTTAGCTTTGGCCTTCCTTTCATGTCCTTAGACTCTTGTGCTTCTAGGAGAAGAAGAGGTTTATCAGCTGAAATTAATCCTATTGCTGAAATAGGAAGAAGGAACATTGTGTTATCAACCCAACAAAGTGCTCTAAGGAGAACATTGTCTGATTCATCTAGTTCGTCTTTTTCTCCCTTACCTATCATCCACAAGATGGCATCTAGTGGTGGCTCTAGTGGCACTGGAAGTGCTTCCTCCTCTCAGGATCCAGTTTCGTCAGTGATTGGTAGCTTATATAGCCACCATGTCCCTATCCAATCTACCACAAATCCCACCAAAGTCATTAAAAAGTATGGGCTTTTTCTTTTTGAAGAAGACGCCACAACGACACCGTGGCATGTTTCCTCTCCTCTTAACCTAGCACCTACTACTCGTCCACTTCCTAAATTCAAAGAGCATATTCCTAGGTTTCCGGGGAATAGCACTGTCACTACAAATGAACACTTGGTGGAATTTTCTAATGCTTGTCACAACATAGGATTCAATGGCAATGATACTTGCATGCACTTATTTGTCTATTCTTTGGAAGGAAAGGCTACAACTGATTTCTTTGACCTTCCTCCTAAGATTCTGTCTACTTGGGAGGAGTTGGTATATTGGTTCAAATCCACTTATGGGCAATCTAAAATCCCAGCTGAGCAATTACGGGAGTACAATAACATTGCCTATAAGGATGGTGAGACCATCAAGTCCTTCAACTTGTGTTTCACTAAGTTATACAATCAAATACTTGAACTCATTTGACCTCAGAACCAAGCCAATTTTATGCATTACTACAATGCATTACCTTCCCCCTATCATCATAGGCTTGAGGAAAAATCCATTGATAACCTCAGTTTTGCTCTGCATACTTATTTAGAGTATGAAGAACATCTTGAGAGAACAAGTCTTCCTCAGGGAGAATCAGTTAAACAAACATACATGTCTGCCCTCTTACAACTTGTGCAAGACATGAATAATTGTATGATAGTGTATGAGCGAAAGGGAAATGTCTCTTCATCCTCTTCTGCACCCCCCTTTAGAAATCCAATTGAAAATAATTTTCAGCCTAAAGCTATCATGCCTCGAAGTTGGTGTAACTTTTGAGAGGAACACCACGAGGAGACCACATGTGAGGTAAAGAAGAGTGTTAGAGATAAGATCTTTGGTAAAAGACCAGAAACTACCATCACTGCCCTAGATTTTGCAGAGCCAGAAGATGCCACGATAATCAATACTAGGAACAAATCCTACGCTCCCAAAGGCAAATATGAGCCTCCCCACAATTCTTCTAGCCCGAGCTCATTCTCGCCAGCTACTACTATTTAGGTTCCTAAGGTTCTTGACAATCAAGGAATTACCTCCCCTCTTTCCTCTTCCAAATACAATATCCTAAATCAGTTGGCCAACATCAAAGCAAATGCAACCCTTCTGGACATGGTTGTCATCCCTGAACAACAGAGGCATCTGAAACAATTCATGGAAGGAAAAGCTTTTGTTGTAGCCAACTTCTCTGAAGAGGTAAACGAAGAGGATTCGTCTGTAAATAAAGTAGGTGTACATAACTTTAGATACCCTATAAAAAATCCCCCCTTTTATATTTCTGTAAAGATTATGGATAAGATCGCCCATTGTTGCCTCATTGATGGTGGTTCGGATCCAAGTGTGACGTCGAAGATTATTATGGAAGATCTAGGCTTGTCTTGTACAAAAGAAAACACTAAGAACATGATCTCTTATAATAGTCTACAACAAATGACCATAGGTGAGATTAAAGATGTGACCTTAGTTTTGTGCGCACACCCTGAAATAAGGGCAACCCTTAGTATTCATGTAGTTGATATGCCAGTAAGTAATTACTCAATCATCTTGGGAAGAGATTGGAAAGCTTTGATGGGTGGATAGCTCTCACTCGACGAGACACATTTATCCGTTCCTCAGAATGGTAAGAACATTATAGTCCTTAGAGAGGGAAGGGTTTCACCTTACATAGAGAGTGTCCCACAACTTGATGTAAACTATATCAAAGAGGTTCTAGGAGTGTATTCCATCTTTGTTGAGGATGATAAAATTCCCTTGGAACAAATTGATTTAGATGAAGGTATGTGGCACATGCACTTTGATGGTTCATTCTCTAGTGAAGGTAACGAAGTTGGCATTATCTTGATTTCTCCTATAGGAAAAAAACATAACTTTTCTTATAGGTTGGAGTTTGCTTGCACAAACAATGTTACTAAATTCAAATCTTTATTATTAGGCATTGAAAACGCCTATCATCTTGGTTGTGGTCACCTTTCAATTTTTGGAGTTTCCGAGCTTGTTGTGAACCTTGTACGTAAGATATACTCTCCTAGCAACAAGCTGATGAAACAATACACTCAAACTATTTGGGAACTTATCTCGAACATATTATATTTCAACATTACTCATGTTAAGAGGGAGTTAAATTCAATGGTTGATCGGTTAGATGTTTTTGGAGCCTCTCCTAATCGACAACTTTTGCCACACAGACCTGATTGTACTTTTCAATCTCTATATCGTCCACATATCCCTGAAAATATAGAATCTTGGCAGGTCTTTCGTAACGATGAGAGCATCTGTGCTTTCATTCAGAATGAACCTTATAATCCCAAGGAAATTATATCCATAGAAGATAGCAAGATTCCTAAGGGCTTGACTCCTCTAGAGAGTTCGTTTTCATTGAGTGATGTAGGAAATAAAGAGAGACAAAAGGAAGAAGAGTCGTAAAGGAAGGTGGGCGAAACCATCTCCTTGAACATTGGGACACCCAAGTCTCCAAAGAATGTTAAAATAGGTGCCAAATGTTCTGATGAAGAGAAGATGAAGTTTTCCAAGCTACTTGGTGAATTTCAAGATGTTTTTGCTTGGTCTTATAATGATCTTCGTGGTTTTGATCCTATTGTTATGCAACATGCCATTACCATCAAGGAAGGCATAAGACCAGTTAGGTAAAAACAAAGACCTATCAACCCTGCACTGGAAGCAAATATTCGAAAGGAGTTGGAAAAATTCTTGAAGGTTGGAATCATCCTTCCGGTCAAGTATTTTGAATGGGTTTCAAATTTGGTCCCTGTTCGGAAAGCCATTGATCATATCAGATTTCGCGTTGGATTTTGTGCATTAAATCAGGCTATTATGGAAGATCACTTTCTTCTCCCTAACCTAGAAATGATTTTGCAGCAAGTTGTAGGGTCACAGATGATGCCCTTACTTGACGTTTTTTCCGGTTACAATTAGATCCAGGTAAAAGGGGCCGATAAAGACAAAACCACCTTTATTTCTCATTGGGGTACCTTGACTCATGAACGTATGCCTTCTGGCTTCTTTGATGCGAATACCACTTTTAAAACACCTATGCAAATAACTTTCGACGATTTGATCGGTAAGGTTATTCATGTCTATCTTTATGATCTAATCATATACTTTAAAGGGATATCAATTGTCTCAAAGTTTCAAGAATTATGGCTGGGTCCTTTCAAGATCGCTTTTGACCTGGGTACAAACTCTTACATTCTAAAAGATTTACAGGAGTGATTGTTTTCCTACAATACTAATGGTTCTCACTTGAAGCACTATGTGGAACCAACTTGAAAGGTTTTAACATTGTTTGGATTTTCTGTATATTAGTAGTTTAGAACTGCTTTCTTTTTCACCACTGTTTTTTTTATTTTTGATTTTACAGTAGCTTAATTTCTGCTTCCTTTTCAATAGTCCCATTTTTGTCAAGGATTTTATTGCTTTTCACCTTCTAATTTATTTTGGGTAAAAAATAAGATGTTGGATCAGTGCTACCACAATGACACTCCTGCAAGGTATTGTTAGTCAATAACAATGAAGCTTACACAACTGTTACGATGTTCCCCCTAAAAGCATAATTAAATTTATTATCTGCTTTCACTGTTGTCTTATAAAGAAATTGGTTATCTCCTGCTTCTACTTTCCATTTCTTCAATCATTTGAGAGTTAAAAGAGAAAGTCCATAATTTTTTCTCCTTGAAGTAAAGAGCAAATTATGGTTGAATGATTATGCATATAGGGAAAACCCCCCTCATACTTAACACTTTTCTTGAGTTATTCCCAAATTCCCGGTCATTTTTCCATTAAATCCTCTCACTTCCCCCTGTTGCATAATCATTTTGGTTATATTTTCTTGATCCGTTGTTCTGGTATGCAAAGCCATATGTTCTCAGTTCTTAATCTGTTGGAAACAAATTTCCTTGTGGAGTTGCCAGTTTGTTGACGATAAAAATCACAACAAGGATTTTGCTCGCAAAGTATTACTAAAGTCTATTATTTAAAACTATCCTAACGATATATAATACTAGTAGGTGGGACCCCCTTGCTAGACTGGAGGATCAGAGATAGTCTATTCACACATATTATGTTGTTTTTCAATGATACTTACAGGGTTCTACATGATTGAGGATGAAATATTGGTTTTATTGCGACATAATGGCAGATGGTTAATGCATTTGATGTGTTGATTCTGTTATTCTAAGCTCTAAATTTCCATGTTGTGAATGGATTATATTTATTGTTATTATACTACCATTGTCGCCTTGATTCATTCACACCTGCAAAAAACACATGTTAGTAACAACAAGAGACAAGAGCAATATGGAAAAAATCTAAGAAAGGGAACTATACTATGTTATACTATACTATGTGCAAATGAATCAAAAGGATTATTGTTAAGTCCTAACTAGCAATGTCAGTGGCTATACGATTATTATTGAGTTATGTTGGGCGCACTTGATATATGTTATACTATGGTTTTGGAAATGGTTAATATGACGTGGGTTGGTGCAATTGGCAAGAAATGTGTGCAAGTTTCGAAGCATGGATTAATGGTTGGTTGGTTCTCGTGTACTACGTAATTGAATGAGTGGAGGATGGAAGCGACGTGCAATAAATGCACGTCAGTCCATACTTCTCCCATTAGTCGTCATCCTAGCTTGGTTATTGTTCATTTGATTTTTTCTATGGTTAAGTTCCGGGATTCAGGCATGGAAGGAACTGCTCGATGAGGCTTGCATTTTAAGGTCATTTGGTTACAGGTATGTTTTTTTCGCCCATCCATGAACTTTCTTTGTTTATGAAATGAATGTTGGCTCGGTAATGTATTGGTTTGTGTTTTCTTGAGGTTGGAAACTGTGTAAACGAGTGGTGTTTTCTCTGGAATGATTGTGTGTTTTACTCGTTGCAAACGAAAATTTTGATTTCATTGGTTGTTCTGAGTGTTGGAAGCCGTGATGGCCCTTTGTTGTCTTTATGGGTTTTTGTTGGAAGTTTTCATTCTGTTTGGCTTGGCTGACCGTCTTATCACAATCATTGTAACCACACCTGGTTGTATGTGGTGTTATGGGGTTGTTGTGTATGATTGAACCACCTTTTGGGCACTACATATCGTTTTTCCACCTGTTTGTGAGCTCATTTTATGTTATTGGTATCCACACAGTTCATTATGGGTGGATATTATGCCAAGAAACTTGCTTTAGGGTCAGTTGGTATTACCTAAGCTCTGGATTTCAATCAAGATTATTCGGCTTTTGGGTAAAACCACGAGGGTTATGCCTCTACGTGTTCTTGATGTTGGTTACTGGCCAGTAAGGAACCTTTGCTCCTCGGCCTTATGGTCTACCATACCTAGTGTCAAGCTGACACCCTGTCTTTCAATCTAAGGGTTATAAGGCTTATGGTTCCACCATGCTTGTCTCGAAGTCTCTCACCTATTGTTGATATGGTTGGCCTCCGGTCTCCTTGTGTTTTCTTCCACCAAGCGAAACCTTGATTATTTTGTTCATTAATTGCAAAGCCCATTTTGATAAACTAGACTGGTCGCACCTTGTCATGAATCTTGTTGATTGTCTTATGTTGGTTAAGTAATATGGACAATGGCTTTGATTTGTAGCTCATCTCTGTTTGATCGGGTTGATTGAAGAGTTGTAATTGGAAATGATAATGGGCATACAGTCGCTGCCTCCTGTTGTTGTAATAGTGGAATTGATAACTCAACATTGTTAAAAATGGTTTGATTGGGAGCAATTGAATTTGTACAGTCATAGAGATGTCTCTTTGCATTGTGCGTTGGTATGTGTGTTTTCTACAACATGGTATAATTTCAAGTGGTGGTTGTTGTTGCACTGTGTTTAATTTGCCTAATCGGGATTATTGCAATATGATGTATTAATAATGGTGGCCTAGCTATCTACTGTGTATGATTTATAGACATTGTGCATCGCTTGGTTTTATTGCACCATCATAGATGAGCATGAGGTTTTTAATAGTATGGTTTTACTGCAATTTAATTGTTAAATTGGTTAAAGGAATGGAATCGGGCATGTTTTAAAGGAGTCAGTTCGACTTAGGAAATACCTGTGTCTATATTTGATTTGAAAAATTAAATTTATGGGAAGTGGTTGATATCTTTATATATGTTGAATAGAGTTGAAATAATATGACTGTGTGTTCCTTGGATTTTGTTTAAATGTGAAACGGAAGTAAGTGAAAGGAAACATAATTCTTTTAAATAATATGGGCGAAAGTCATGACGATTCTGAGTATGATTGAATTATGCGTTAATTGAAAGTTTTTAAGGAAATTGAATATGGGACAGTGAGCAAGTTTTAACACACAGTTACATAACTATTTTTATGGATTACTTAATTGATTTTTCGAACATTATCCACTCTTTTCCACTACTATAATTTCACTTTTCACTAATTACAATTCCCCTCGCCTTCCCATATTCACTATCCACTCCCTGTTCCTAAAATTTAATTATAGTTAATATAGGTTTTGTATTATGACAGTTAAGGGATCGCAGGGCTGAATTACAGTGATATATTCTTTTGGTTTACGATACAGTTGATTGTTTGATGTCTGCGAGCAATAATTATGATCTTTCCCTTCCCTCATTTTAACATTTTTCGCTCACTACAACCCCTCGCATATCCCAAAACCCTTATTCACCCCCTGCTCATTAACGACTATTAAACAATTGTATGGATTGGATTGCATGAGTCTGATATGTTGTTGAGCCAAATTTTATTTCATATTTAAAAGAGTTGTCATGTATGGTTGTTAAAGAAACTATTTGCTAATCAGTTATGCATATAGGAATGATCTTTTTCAGCAGAGGTAGCCATGGAAGGGGTAACCGAGGAAGAGGTAATTGGAACAGGGGCCCTAGAAGGCCAAGATTCTCTATACACTTTGATGCAGACTCGCAAGATTTAGGCCAGTTATTTCAAGCTGAATTTTTTAACTGGATTGGGAAAGGAGTGGTCCGACCTAGGCTTGAAAGGCCTCCCTTCCAAGCCCCACAGGTCCCTGGTATCCTAGTGCCTCCTCATGTCTCACTGTAGCCTGAAGTCCCCCAAAACGACGGATGGCAAGAGAGTGTCCACCAGACAGTCTCCCAACATTGTGGCTGGCCTAATTTATCTCTACCTGCTCCTCCACCTGTGAATCAAATTGCCCAAGATGCTCCTGTCCACTCACTAGTTAAGTCTTCCCATGCAAGCAGAAGGTCGGAAACCAAGGCCCACCATGCTTCTGACAAAGGAAAAGCCATTGCTTCCCCCTCATCACCCTCAAATTACTCTACAAAATATGTGTCCTCCTGCATGCATTTGAGAGATGATTGCTCTCATGTGATCAGTGAGAATAGGCCTAAAGGCTCCACATAGCCTAAGTTAAATTCAGACAGATCAAAAGGTGATAGCAGCAACAAGGGAAAGATTGCCTCCCAGAGTGGAAAATATGGATTTTGAGTTTTTATTTATTAATTGTTGAGAACAATTGACTTCTGGAATTTTGGACAACACACTATTTTTTTGGGTATATGGGTAATATATTTTTGGAAATAATTTCAATTATCATTGATATAAATTGTCAAATATGAAAGTGATGATGGGAGTCACAAGGAGGGATGTTTTGTTTGATTAACTAGTTGTGTTATGATTGTTAAAGAACTAAAGGGAGTCACAAGGGGTCCCACCTACTAGTTATTATTTATTAAAAATCCTTATTATGATTATTACTTCCCCCCCTAACTAAAAAGTTAGTGGAGTTTTAATTAACTTAACTACAGAAGTATTTCAACTACTTCAACCAATTCTAATTTGCTTAAAGGCAAAAGGAAAAGGAGGGACAAGAGGAGAATAGAAGGAGAAGCATACTAAGGTTTGCTCTTTGAGTTTTGTTGATATAATTCAGTTTTCATTCATTCCTTAATTCATTAGAAGCCTAATTATTTTTTATGATAGGAGGTTCCTATTGTAGACAACAAGATGCAGGGCTGAATTACATCATTTAGACACTTGTTTTTCAAAGGTGTATCTTTTCCAACTTCAAATGTCCATCTTCCAAGATGGATCGTATGAAGTGGTACCTCAACTGTATATGCTTAGTTTTCGAATGGAAATCTGAGTTCTTTGCGAGGTGAATGGCACTCTATCTGTCATAGTACAACCTGCTATTCTCCTGCTTCTTTCCCAATTCCTCCATAAACCTCTATAACCAAATCATCTCTTTACTAGCCTCTGTAGCAGCAACATACTCTGCCTCTGTTGTTGAAAGTGCAACAACCTTTTGCAGTTTCGAAATCCAACTTACTGCTATTCCACCTATAGTAAAAACATACCCTGTGGTGCTCCTCC
>ML778512.1:1134495-1147402 GCA_009831015.1 Picea engelmannii | reverse complement strand
ACCTCATCATCAAAGTCCACTTTTATAGAACTTAGTTGATTAGTAACCGTATTAAATTCATTTAAATGATCTGCAATAGACCCACCTTATGACATCTTCATATTAAATAATCTCTTCATTAGAAATACCTTATTGGACGCCGAGGGTTTTTCATACAATTTGGCCAATGTGTCCATTAAACCCTTCGTTGTCTTTTCTTTGGAAATATTGAAAGCCACCGACGTTGCCAGGCTCAGCTGTATCGTTCCTAGAGCCTTTCTGTCAAGAATCTCCCATTCTTCGTCCTTCATGGCCGTTGGGTTCTTTGCTACTCCACCCAATAGTAGGAATAGATCCTTCTGATATAAATAATCTTCCATTTGCATCTTCCATAACTGGTAGTTTTGGCCATTAAATTTCTCGACCCTAAACTTTCCATCTTCCGACATTGCTCCCATTCGAACCAGGAACCCTCTTTTCCTGCGAGTTACCTTTCGCTCTGATACCAGTTGTTAGAAAAATAGGACCGGTGAGCAATAAAATAAAACAAATGCGGAAACAAAACACAGAAGATACACAATACAAGAGAGACACGGATTTACGTGGTTCACCCAGTGTGGGCTACGTCCACCAGAGAAATTGCTAGGTCCTTCCTTTATTATTATCCAACAAATGAAGGGATACAACCTACAGCAAAACCCGCTGTAACTTCCTCTTCTTTCTCTCACAGTCTCCTCTCTCAGAATACAATATTCGCCATCAACCATAGCCGCAATACATTTCCCTAATAAAAGAGGGTTGCCTTCTAGGGCAAAAAACCCTAACATAATCTCTACCGTTAGATCTGCGACCTTATAACGAACAGTCCAGATTTACAATGAAATTATAATATACATTTACAAGGCAATTTTTCCTTCGGGGGCTTCGCCCCCAAACCCCCGATGGGGGCCCGCTTGCCCCCAACTGGGGGAATAGCCCCCCCGGACCCCGCAGAGGGGGTACCCCCCCTCTGCACTCCCCCACGTAGAAGAGTGTACATACTTCTGGGGTGTAAATGCTTCATGGGGTATAAACACGGCTGAAAGTAAAAGACCTCTAAATCAGGGAGATAATCAGGCTCCACAACCAACAACATGCAATATCTCATCAAGTGAAAAAATATATCTAGGGTTTTGAATTTTATTTTTAGAGATAAAGAATACTAATTTTCTATTTCATTTTAATATTTTAAAACAAGTAAATGTGTTTAAAAATTCAAATCTACTACCAGCCTTTGAAAACCATGATTTTCCCAGTCGTCACAGACTTACAAAGGACCATTTAAATCCAATCTTTGAGATGAGACGAGATATGGTTTACCAACTTCACATCCAACGTGCCCTCAACAGACATCTGGATATGTTGTTTGATTCCTTGCTAAGCAAGCCTACGAAGAGTCACTGCCCAACATGTTGCTAGTCGTTTTCCTTCACCGTCCACCATGATGGAAGCACATGTTCGCCTAAAGTTTAGTTTCTTTACTGTTATGTTATCAGTCTTAGTTAGGATGCATTTACAGTCAAATTATGTTGTAGACAGACTCTGGTGTATTAGCTTGCCTATGAACATTGCAGACCACTTGTTCTGATTTCCAAGCACGTGGAAGAACAAGTGACGAGTTTTAAAGTATGTTTAAACATGTATCACTTTTTTGACATTATAAGGTAATACAAACTTTTTTATTTAAAAAAAAAAAAATCTAATCTAATATTTAATATTAAATACAAATTAATATAAATATATTTAATCTAAAATCTTTTAAATATAAAAAATACATTATACAACTTTCAAAAATATAGAATTTTGAAATTAGTTTTAAGATTAGTGAAAACCTCTAACTTTCATAATTTATGTCTCTCAAATTATATTAAATTAAAAACTAGAATTTTAATACAATATGTTTTGCCATGTTATTTATTTTATTTTTTTTATTTACTTTAAAATATGTTTTGCCATGCCTTTTATTTTATTTTTTTCATTTACTTTAAAATTGATAAGATGTTTCATTTGAAGGAGTCCAAATTCAAAGGCCTTTTATTAGAGTCCCTTGAAATGTGACAAAAATCATATTAAATTGATGGAGTTACATATATTAGTAAAATTAGGTTACAATAAAAGTATTCAAAGTGTTTTTTCAGATGGGGTGTTATTTTCGCTCATGTGTCAAATATAACGGACAAACAATGAACACCATGGCGCCAGCCATGTGACAGGTGCGTGTCATCCCCTCCTTCCACCGCCATGCATTTAAAACATCTTCGATTTAACTAGGGAGTCATTAATCCTAGTGCATCATGTTCTGGCTATTCGTCCCCTCGATGGATCAGTTCAATGAACTAGAATTTAATCTACTCGTGTGTGTCTTCCGCCACCAACGCTATTTGCACCATGAACCTCACCAGGTGCGCTCGCAACTTCATTCGTTCTCAGCCGAGTCCTCCTATAGACTGTGCTCCCCCCTGCTGCTCCTTGGCTACCTCATCTTCCTTCCTGTGCCTAATTGCCTTCACCACACCTCAGTCATGCCGAGACAGAGGGCGAAATCCAAACACGGATCGGCTTGGCAACCCAGTCGACCGTTCTTGGCACTCTGTCCCCCGCCTGCACCCTCTCACAGTTCTTCATCCTCATCACCCTCCTCGCCATCCTCTTTGATGCAGTCTAGCCATAGCCTCAGTAGTCTTCTGCCCCTCTCCTCGCCATATGCATGCATGCTTGAATGGTTTTATCTCTCAGGAAACTCTCTGGGTTTCAACCCAAGGCCAATCTCAGACTTGGCCTCCACCTCATAGCCAGCTCCAGTCGTTCCCCAGAATTCCCCTGTGAACTCGCCAATCCATTTGCCCCCAACCCAACCTCACTACACCTACACTCAGAGTGAAGGATTTGGCGCCAGCCATGGACAACAACAAGAGTCGCCTCACTACTGCACCGACTGTGCATCCTGCTCAAAACTACAAGAAGGCCTTGCGATTCTGCAAGGCCTGGTCTTCGAATTATGACATGATTTGGATGACCTGCGTTTTCGGTTAGAGATCTTGGACGGGAAGGGAACATAGTTCCTGCAAATGCTCTCAACATTACAAGGAGTGTGCCACCCCACGAAGAGAGAACCAAATGCAACAGAGAATGAACAACCATTTCTGGCACCAGCTGCACACGAGATTCTGAAGGAAGAAGCAACACCAGTCAGACAGGAAGTAGCATCAATCGTGGCTCCAACGCTCAACGCCACCTCCCTGGATGCGTGGCCACACTACAAGCCTACAACCTGAACTGCATAGGTGTCTCTCTGCATGGTTAATTGGGTGTTTAGATTTTCTTTTTCCACCTGTGGTATAAAGTTATATTATGTCTGTTTTAACTTATGTCAATGTTGGACAAAAGGTCAATTCGGTTTCCCCCAAGGGGCGATGTAATTTTGGTAGTTAGACGTTGTATTATGACTGGTAGCTTAAGACTTTGGTTCTCGACCTATTAGGCTGGCTGAATTGGTTTCCCCTTAGGGCAATTCAGTTATTACAATCTGGGTTAAACTGTTGATGCTGTAATTTTTGCTTTTGAAAGGCTTTTTATAAAATCTTCCTTACAAAAAAAAAAAGTATTCAAAGTATTTACATTAAAAACAATATTTCAATTATCTAAAATTACAATTTTAACTAAGATTTAATGACCGGATTTTGAAGATAACAAAAATGAAAAATTCAAAATAATAAAACATTTAACCTTCTTCTTCATATACCTCTCTCCATATTAATATTTAAAATTAAAATATTTAATAAATCTGAAATTAAATCCAATCTTTTAAAGACATAATATATATATATATATATATATATCTTTTTACATTTAAAATTTAAATGAATCACAATTTATACATATAATTAAGGTTGTGTGCTCATCTAAATTTAAATGCATGCTATTATTATGATAATATTTTATTTTAATTATTAAATTATAATTTAATGAAGAAGATTAAACATTTTATGTTTTTGATTTTTTTTCGGTTTATTATCACTGAAATTTTGTGAAGCAATCTTTGTCAAAATTATAATTTTGGGATTGATGAAATTGATAATTTTAGTACAAAAATGGGTTCAATACCCTCGAATACCCCTTTTGCAAGTGGATCAAGCAATGTTAACACGTGATATATACAATTTCATCAACCTAAAGTGATTCTTACCGCATTTTAAGCCAAAAAAAAACTAGTTTCCCTTCTAATTATTTTGAATAGTTCGAAAAGAAACAACTCATAACACATTTAGACAACAACCAATTTAGCTAACCCATAAATAAAATTAGAGTTTTATTTATTTTGCGGTCTTTGTAGGTTTGAACCATGACAATGACATTCATCAACACTATCACGAGCACCGAGGACCTCTAGATGGTGAACATCTCCTTGAGGATGCTCTCTAGGTCTAAAGAGGACTCGTTGCTTGACATATTCTAGAGCCTTGGACTTGACTACAATGAGAGGGTGTTTCCCTCCACTGGCAATGAGGTCTTGAAAGTGGATTAGCTCTTGACCGATAGGTTGACCATGTATACACTGGTCAGGGGGGGTTGTCGAGTCGCATTAAGGATACATTGTGTTGGACAATGAGGCGATCACCCATTTGTCCTATGGCCCCAAGTTCTCGAGAAGTGGCCAAGTGAAAGTAGGCGACATAATAAGAATCCAAGACATTGAGGTTTATCTCATATAGAAGTAGATTTGCAGATGAGAGGGGTTGTTGCTGCCAAGTGCCCTTGTAGTGAAGATGATCATTTGCAATTTGGAAGTTATGTTAACACTAATTATTTTCACGAGAAGCTCTCAAAGTGTTGTGAGAAGTTGACATTTATTGAGGGAAACACACGAGCTATGTAGGTTCCTAGGATTGGTTCCCTATGTATCTAAGTTTGTAGGTCAAGTTTTTGATGAAATGTTTGCATACCAAGTGTTTAACAAAAAGTTTGCATGCTAGGTGTTTTCATGTAGGATTGCTTAGCAAGTGTTTGGTGAAACTCTTGCTATAAAGGCGAGATATTAGATTGTGGTATTTCATAGATATAAAGAAGAAATTGGAGTTTTTACAGGGAATTTTTGTTGACCTGTAGTGCCTTCTTTTTTAGGGTAAACAATGGAATACTAATGTCTGATGTCTAACTACATCATATGCAAATATTCAAGCATCAATTTGGTACTGCAATTATGTGGAGGAGCGGTGGGCCTTGGGGTGTCTTCAAGTTCAAAGCCTATTTCTTTCAAGGATGCAATTATAAACAAACCCTCTAATTTAGTTGCTTCAAACCTCCTTTGTCTAGTGTATATATTGTGGAGAAATATGAATTGATGTCAAAGATGAAGGTCTCTAATTTGGATGTCATGACAAAATTACTTTCGTTTTACAAACCCTCTTTTGTAATATGTAGATTCAATAGGTTTTGGCCTTCTACTTCATATTTGTACCAATACATTTATTCAAACTGGATAAAGGATTGTGAGGTTTAACTATGCTTTAAGGTTTTTTTTATTGTTTAGTTTTCCAATCTTATTGATTATGAAAAAGTTTTAGAGGAGGCCCATGGTTTTGAGTAGGGCATGTCTTTTTGTTACTTCATGGTTTCCCATTTTCGATCTTACCACTGCCTCTATAACAAAAATGCCATTATGGGTTTGGCTCCCTAACCTGCCCCTTCATTTTTGGCATTTATTAGTTTTAAATGGTATCAACAATACTTTGGGCAGTTACATAAAACAAATCCATAATGGATTCAAATGGGTTTTTACACATATGTTGGAATGTGTATTGAGATTGACATTAGCTAAGGTCCACCACATAAGATGCTCTCACAACAATAAATTTTTAGATGGATTTAGGTTTTGGATTATGAGAATATCATTTTTCAGTGTTGGTTTTGTTGACAAGCAGGGCATCTCCAAGATTCTTGTCCTTAAGCATGTGCCTACTCCAAATGAAACAAATGACATAAACCTAAATAAAAATAGTTGACAAGCATATGAGAACCATATTTAAGGGATGACAATGCATAGAATGCGACCAATCAACAAATGATTGATTTAGAAAAGGAGAACATTATTTTTCTGGAAGTGTTGGTGTCAAATGAGGAGCCTTGTCCTCCCTTAGAGGATAGAGAAGAAGACATGATTATTGGACTTTCCTCCTTGAAGATGGTAGTTGTACATGAAGCCCCTCCAAGGGGTTTGAAGAGACTTCATGAAATTGATACATCTAGTTCTGATAAGGAATTAGTTCCCTTTATGAACCTCGACTTCTTGACTTCTAAATTCTAGTTAGTCACTATGAACCCTTCTTCATGGAGGTGACACGAGATTAAAAAAAAAGGAAAAAAAAACACAAAATCCAGAATTATTTTTGACATTAACATAAATAAGATTTTTTTTTTTTAAATATAATATAATTTTTTTTAATAAATATTAAACTCAAATGGTTATTATAACATAGCACAAAATGAATTTAGATTTGTAATATATAAATATAATTCACCTCCCTTACATTTCTTATCAAGTAACAAGTTGTAGGTACTTCTCCTCATTTTGAGGATGGTACTTAGGGAAGCCATTTCAATAAGGCACCAATTCAAAAGGTAGGTACTTCTCCTAGTTTTGAGGATGGTACTCAGGGAAAACCATTTCAATAAGGTGTAGTCTAAATGTTCTGAGTTTTTACTTTTTGGCAACTATTATTGGAATCAAATCACAATTAAATTGATTCAACACCCTATCTAAACATGCAATTTTTTGAACTTCTAACCGAATTTTAAGCAAAAGTTATCAAAAATAACCAAAAAAAGATAAAAAGTAAAACATTTAAACTAAGTCATTTCAATAATTTACTCATAATAAGCTCAACATATCATAAATAAGAATATAACTTGACTAGAGAAAATAATACTCCATCTCATAACCACATAAACTAGACTCAATTAACTATTAAAAAAAAAACTTATTATAAATATATAAATATTTTTTATCCACAAGTTACTTATAAATGGATCATCACAATATGTTTATATTATCATATAATTAAAATTGCACCATAACAATATGTTTATATTATCATATAATTAAAATTGCACCAGAAAAAATATAATATAAAATTTCGATTATCACAATGTACCCTAGACCTTCTAAGTTCTCACCACTTGTAACAACAAATTTGAGATGAAATTATGATGTAAGCAGCTGGGTATTGAACAAATTTTTTTAATTGAATTATTTTTTTGGGCTTGCTTTAAAAACTTATTAATATCATGGCCATGGTAGCCGTGTCTCTAAGTCCTCTCCCTACTAAGTCAAACAACGTATAGTTGTTTCGACATGTATTGCACATATATAAATATATGTAGTTCCACCCTACGATTTATAGCTTCCCCAAGGCACACAGTGGTTTCTCCCCGGGGAATCCATCTGTCTCCATTCTTCTATGATAGCAGAAAAGGAGATTATTCTCCATCCGTTTATCCCCATAGACTATGGAATTATCTAACATGGGTTAAGCTCATATCCATCATTCATTCATACTCCTGCAACCCCAGCTGGCATTAATTCATTGATCTTCCATATAGACTTTATATATAAAGACATACTTTTTTTTCTTTGGGCTTCTCGTTTGTCTCAGATCTGCTGGTTGTCATGGCGTCTTCAAGGAGAGCGAGCAAGAAGAGGAAAAGAGAGAAGAACAAGGAGACAGAGGGCGTTGTAGAAGATTTCATGGATGAATCAGATTGGTGGCAAGAACTGTCACAGAGGCTCACTACTACAGGTTCCATAATAGCCTTAAAACTTATTTGTTCATGAAGCATTGTGTATTGTTTGATTTCTCAGTGGATTGGTGTTGGGCTTTTGTACGTAATGATGCATGAGTTTATCTTATTTAAGAAGGAAGGTATCTTAGTTTGTTTTGTCGGTCATTTTGTTCAATTGCAAACAAGCATATAGTTTCCCAGTGAGGTCTTCTGTAATGATTTGAGGTCAGTCCAATGCATAAGGGACTGATATGATTCATGGTTATTTTTAATCAGTCATGGAAGGGGAGGTGCTTGATGGGTTTATGCAACTCAAATCCAGTCAAGCCTCCCTATGAAATACATGTGTAATAGAATGTTAGCTTCTCTCATTGCTGAATAGGTGATTTCCATGTGGATCAATGTAGTGATGAGCATCCAGCTTTCAAATTGCACCCTGTATTTCAACTCCCTGATATATCTTTTGTTCAAGTTTTCTGCCGAACTTTAATAATGAATATTTATATTTGTGGTAGAAGTGTGGTGATCAGAGCACATGAGTCAGGTTGTACTTGGTTGGGTATTTGGGTAAACATTCTGCTTGTTGAAGTTTCATTATGAGTTTCGAATTCATCTGGGACTGAGACCTTATGTCAAGGTTTGTTTGATGGGTTTATGCAACTCGAATGTGGTCAAGCCTCCCCATGAAAATACATGTGTAATCGAATGCTAGCTTCCGTCATTGCTGATTAGGTGATTTTCATGTGGGTCAATGTAGTGATAAGCATTCTGCTTACAAATTGTCCCTGCCTTCCAAATCCCTGATTTAATTTTGGTTCAAGATTTCTCGGAAATTTTAATAATGAATATATGTAATTTTAATAACGAATATATGTATTTGTGGAGGAATAAGCGTGGTGATCAAAACGCACGAGTCATGTTGTATACATTCTAGTTGTTGAAATTTCAGTTACGAGTTCCAAATTCATCTGGATCTGAGAACCGTGTCAAGGTTTATTCTAGATATTCTTTTAGAGTTCAGTTCGGCGGACCATAATTGGGACTCTGCAGGAACCAAACCAGCGACCGCTCTCTTGCTAATAGAATCAGCTGTGAATTGCATTTCTCAAGAAATTGCAGAAGATTCAAATATTTGAACCTATATGTTAAAGAAAAATGATTTCCAAGGAACCCTGATTTGATTCCGGATTAGGGACAGACTTCTTCCATTATGTAGTGTGGAAGATTGGAAATACCACAGGAGTATTGTAGTAAGCAGATAAGATGTTAATAAGTTAGAACAGCAGGTGGTTCCCAAAAGACAAGCTGCACCCCTTTTTCCAGGTAATAGAATTCTCTAAGTATCAGCTTGCTATGTTGGCAATTGCATATCTTTTTTGAGAGTCATTGAATTTTTTTTTTCATCCTAAAGATACGATTGGATCTTCCTCAGAATTCAGGGCAACCTGTCCAAACTTCCAGTTGTTTATAATTGTTGTCTGCATCTTATTCATCAGGTAGTTGGATTTGTGCCGGTGACATTTATAGAGAGTTGCACCTCGTCCTGCTACCTTATTTATTTCTTCTAAGATGGGTATTTCTCAAAAAAAAGCAATAACATTCTATGATTCTAACCGTCTGTATCTCTTAATTATCATTGGATAATGATCTTCAACCGCCAATTAGAGTTAGATATTATCTCATTGTTCTTGATCCTGACAGGCTCATGGTCTCTTCATGTATAAGTTTATAATTGATTGAGCAACAACTCTTAGAAGTACGGCCAATTGATTTCCTGATATGTTGTACCTGATTCCAATCTGTCCTATAGAATTTGTATCAAGAAATTCTTCCACTTCTACATAACATTGTTGCGGTGAAGATAATTATGCAATCATGGATTTTTGAACCATATTCAATCATTTGGTTTCCAGATAATGATGACCATATAACATCATGGTATTGAAGATCATTGCATTATGCTCGTAAGTGGGGGCCTATTCCATCATTTTGGTTTACAGAAATTTATTTTTGATCTATTGGTTGCCTTGTTGCTTTTAATGCTAGCCGATAAGTCTTCCTGCGACAAGGCCTGATGCTCTTAATCATAGTCTCTCAAACAGGAATGCGATGGATGCCTTTCCTTAAAACGCTATTTAACATATTCTTAAGTCAGATTGGTCTTTCCTGTTAGACCTCTCTTCCAAAATCGCCCTATTTTGAGTTTTGTGACTGTTGAACACATGTATATAGAGCTTCACATGTCAGAAGGCCGGATATTTCGTGTTAGATGGTTCCAAGGTTCATATTCATCAACTTTGTGTGGCAACTGAATATTTCATTCACGACCTTCCCATTGGCAACCTATGCTTACTAGCCTGTAATGAGATTACAGGCAGGTACCATCATATGTTAAGAGTTTCAAGAGACTCTTTATTTCATTATGACATTCTTTTTCTTGGAATTTTCTCCATAGAATGTGTCTCCTTAGCAATGCAGGTACCAATGTTTATTAAGAGTAAACATGGCTCTCTATTCTCTATGATTCGTTTTTTTCATTGAGACTTATTTTCATAGAATATGCCTCCTTAACAATGTAGGTACCATTGTTTGCATAGAACAACCCCATTCTTTCCATAGGGTGGAGGCTTTTCTTTTCACAAGTGTCTTTTCTATATAAGATGCCTCCTAAGCAACGATGTGCCTCTGTATATACCTATATGCAAAACTGCCCCTTAAAACTCATACTATACTCAATGTTCGGTGGAGTTGTTTACTGTCTAACCCTCCCTGTACCCCAATCACAAAGGAAATGACTTTGCTACAATTGTAGATGGAAAGATTTCTTGTACTTGGCCTCAAGTTTTGTAACATCCCCGGCCACCAACAGGCCAGGCAATGCTACCTACACAACCTTAACTTCGCCTTTAAAGCTCTGATACCATTTTGTAACATCCCCAACCATCAACAGGCCTGGGCAATGCCACTACTCAGCTCTGATATAGCTGCAATACCAAACTGTAGCATCCCCGACCCTCCACAGAGATCGGGCAATGCCACTACTGCGGAATATTCACACATATATATAATATGCATTAAATCAAATTAACACATTTTAACATAGAGTTACTGTTACCATTCAGATTTAAATAGAATTAACAACAATTCATACATGCAACGGAACACATGATAACATTCCAGCATTAGGCATAACATAAAATTAAGCAGATAAATTATACTTATCTTTCAACTGGAATAACACCACCAACTGCGTACAAACCTCCCAGCCATAGACCGCGTTGCTCATCACTCTTAGTAGTAGGTCACCCCCGAGCTGGGACTAAGCTCCACCGGGCAAGGGAATCCTAGGCTAGGCAAGGTCAACAGGAAGACACACAATTTATGAGGATGGATTCTCTCCCAGGAGCCACTTATGCCCACTGCTCACAGACTCTCATTCCCCACATGCCTGTCCCACCCTAGGAGTATACACCTTCACTGTCACTAGGACAGTCCTTCGGCTGCTAAACCTCCCTTGCCTTGGGCTTCAAAAACAGGCTGGACCGGAATTCTCCGATCTCTGTGGCAACTACAGGACCCCTTCTAGGAGTTCTCACTTTCTCTGCACACTCTCTCACCTGGAGAGAGTCGCTCATAGGCCTCACAACCTGCCTCTTCAACCACAACCACCTCCCTCACCTGAAGAGAGTGTTGTACACAGGCCTAACAACCTGCTTCTTCAGCTCCATTCCAGCACAAGGAGGACAACAGTAAGGCTCAACAAGGAACAAATGACAGTAGCCAATCACACTTAGCCAAGGGACTGCGTGGCCACAACAACCCACAGTTATAACACACACAGCATAGACAATTACGATATGCTCAGGTTTCACAGAAGACAACAACCCAAACAGTTAAGCACGAACTCAGATTTGCAGTGTGGATAAACTGGGTTCACAGGACACACAGGAGACACGGCTCAGTCCACGGGTTTGCCACTGGTTTTCAAGGTGCGTGACAAGGAATCAATGCAGAGGTCGAACGCAGACTCAAACGGTTCATACGGAGGATGCGTCAACTTCTTAGGAAAATATCACGGTTTTCTAGTTTCAGAGCTACGTGAGGGTATGCGGAGATCAGACGCCCACCACCCACGGTTCAGACAGTGGACGAAAGAATGGAGGATGAACCCCCATCACGGCTCAATTCTTGGGTTAAATTGCATGTGCCTGGGCCGACACATGTCACCCATGAAGCTGCATGCACTCCATCAAGTATGCGTTCCCTTTTCCAGGAACTTAGGATAAAAATATACCTTTCACACCACTTTGGAATAATAATAAATTATTATTCAAGGACTTAAGCCCTCAATCTTAGCCCCTCTTCCAACCTTTCAGCCCCCTCTCCCGTACCCATTTTGTAGAAGCTTAGTCCCCCATCACTCTTTCTTCGTGGTCGGTCTGTTGAAATAATGTAACTGCGAAGAGTATTCTTATTATTATTGTTATTTTATTCATTGGATTAATCCCCATTGTGGATTAATCATGTCGGTAATTGTATTAGGACCAAATCCCCTTTTTGTGGATTGGTCATCGGACAATTGTAATAGGCAGAATAAGAAGTCGGCCCCAGCAGTTATTATTGAGACCCATAATTAAATTAAAGGTGGGTTTACCCACCCAGAGTGAGAGGTCGGCCCTGCCAGTAAAGCCTCCACACGTGCAGTCTTGTATATATAGAGAGGCTAGCGCCTCACTTCTACACACAACTCACTTGCTCATTTTCTTAAGAGGAAAGCTGCAATTACCAGTTGGAGAGAGGAGAAGAAGAGTGGCGCATCTTTTGGAGAGGACTATCTGTATTGTTTTGAGTTATCTCTTGAACATTGTATTGGCAATTTATGATAATAAAGTTTTTGTTGGGTTTTCTTCCCCTAGAGGGTTTCCCAGGATAAGTGTTGTGTCTCTTGTGAATGTGTATTTCTCAGTGATCTTGTTCTTATGTTGCTCTTATCTATTGAAATGCAAAGAACTATAATAATGGCATAAACATTAACATGGTTTCAGAGTCAACCTGAAGGAAGCATATTTCGCAAGAGGAAAAACGTCACTGTTACCGTACCCAAAAATTA
>ML778512.1:1040497-1132247 GCA_009831015.1 Picea engelmannii | reverse complement strand
CATGCTTTGAAGAGGCCATTCAAAAGAAGGAATGGGCAGATGCCATAACAGAGGAATACCAATCCATAATAAAGAATGATGTATGGGAAATAGTTCCCAGACCAAAAAGTAAAGATGTGGTATCATCAAAATGGCTCTTCAAAATAAAACATGCTGCTGATGGAAGTATTGAGAAATAAAGCAAGATTTGTCGCTCGTGGCTTTTCCCAGAAGGAAGGCATTGACTATGAAGAGACATTCTCTCCTGTGGCCAGATACACTTCGATCAGAACCATTATAGCTCTTGCTGCCAAGATGAAATGGAAGCTGCACCAAATGGACGTGAAGACAACTTTCTTGAATGGTGTTATCGAAGAGGAAGTGTATATAGAGCAACCCCAAGGATTTGAGGTTGAAGACATGAAGTTACATGTCTGCCGATTGAAGAAAGCCTTATACGGATTGAAGCAAGCTCCCAAAGCTTGGTATGGCCTTATAGATAGTTTCTTGACGAGCTTAGTCTTTACCAAGAGTAAAGCAGACTCAAATCTCTACTTCAAAATTATGGATAATGAACCAGTAATATTACTACTGTATGTGGATGACTTATTCTTAAATGGAGAAGAAAAGCTCATCGTTGAATGTAAAAAGAGACTTGCTGTAGAATTTGAAATGAAAGACCTTGGCCTAATGCATTACTTCTTAGGTCTTGAGGTATGGCAGAGTCCAGAAAGGATCTTCCTTAACCAATGGAAGTACACGGTCGAAATCTTAAAGAGATTCGACATGCTAGAATGCAAGCCCATGAATACACCCATGGAAGCAAAGCTGAAGCTGCTGGTTGATACTTCGTCAGATTTGATAGATGCCACCCTGTACAGACAGATTATTGGATCGCTGATGTACCTGACGAACACCAGACCAGACATCTGTTTTGCAGTGAACACCTTGAGTCAGTTTTTGGTAGAGCCCAGACGTGTTCATCTAGTGGCTGCAAAACATGTGATGAGGTACCTTAAAGGTACAATGGATTATGGTCTCAGCTATGATGGAGATCATGACTTCACATTGAGTGGATACACTGATTCAGATTGAGCAGGAAGCGTTGTTGACAGAAAAAGCACTTTCGGATGTTGTTTCAGTTTGGGATCAACCGTGATCTCGTGGCAGAGTAGGAAGCAATCCAGTATTGCTCTCAGCACAACGGAAGCAGAGTACATTGTCGCATGTTCTGCTAGCTGCAAAGCTATATGGCTTCAAAAGTTGTTGACTGGCCTATTTGACTTGGAGATGAGAGCAACCGTGATTCTATGTGACAACCAGAGCTGCATAAAGATGACAGAAAATCCTGTATTCCACGACAAGTCGAAGCACATAGAGATCCGCTATCATTTCATCCGCGACATGGTACAGAGAGGAGCCTTGAAGCTCCAAGTACATTAGTACAGATGAACAGGTTGCTGATGTGTTGACCAAACCTCTATCTCGTGTAAAGTTTGAACACTTTCGAGATAAGCTTGGTATAGTCCGAAAGGACCCTCCCTGAAAGGGGGAGTAAGAGTAGGAAGCAATCCAGTATTGCTCTCAGCACAGCGGAAGCAGAGTACATTGCCCCATGTTCTGCTAGCTGCAAAGCTATATGGCTTTGAAAGTTGCTAACTGGCCTATTTGACTTGGAGATGAGAGCAACCGTGATTCTATGTGACAACCAGAGCTGCATAAAGATGACAGAAAATCCTGTATTCCATGACAGGTCGAAGCACATAGAGATCTGCTATCATTTCATCCGCGACATGGTACAGAGAGGAGCCTTGAAGCTCCAAGTACATTAGTACGGATGAACAGGTTGTTGATGTGTTGACCAAACCTCTATCTCATGTAAAGTTTGAACACTTTTGAGGTAAGCTTGGTATAGTCCGAAAGGACCCTCCCTGAAAGGGGGAGTATATATATATATTCCTTGCTTCTGACCTCGTTGTTAGACGTAAAGCAAGACATTGTGTGTTCCTTGCTTCTGACCTCGCTGTTAGACGTAAAGCAAGATGAGTCATTGCTTCTGACCTCGCTGTTAGATGTAAAGCATGACGYTGTGTGTTCATTGCTTCTGACCTCGTTGTTAGATGTAAAGCAAGATGAGTCATTGCTTCTGACCTCACTGTTAGATGTAAAGCATGACATTGTGTGTTCCTTGCTTCTGACCTAGTTGTTAGACGTAAAGCAAGATGATTCCTTGCTTCTGACCTCGTTGTTAGACGTAAAGCAAGATGATGATGATTCCTCGCTTCTGACCTCGTTGTTAGAAGTAAAGCGAGATGATGTGTGATTCCTTGCTTCTGACCTAGTTGTTAGACGTAAAGCAAGATGATTCCTTGCTTCTGACCTTGTTGTTAGACGTAAAGCAAGATGTCACTGACACTGAGCTACTAGCTTATCAGCTGTGACATTGAGCCAGTGTAGTACTGTGATGTGCCAGCCTAGTGTTGTGATGAGGTATCATTTTTATTGATACATATTGATGTAGATGATGATGGCATTCTTTCGAGAATGATGATGCTACCGATGAAGAAAACTTCCGATGACTCGTAAATGTGTTAGCCAATGTTTCAAGATGATGTTGACGATACTGTCCTCCTGATGCCACTGATGATGCAGACCTCTCTCGCCTGATGCTGTTGAAGAAGACCCTTCTTGTTAAGGGGGAGTGTTGAAATAATGTAACTGCGAAGAGTATTCTTATTATTATTGTTATTTTATTCATTGGATTAATCCCCATTGTGGATTAATCATGTCGGTAATTGTATTAGGACCAAATCCCCTTTTTGCGGATTGGTGATCGGACAATTGTAATAGGCAGAATAAGAAGTCGGCCCCAATAGTTATTATTGAGATCCATAATTAAATTAAAGGTGGGGTTACCCACCCAGAGTGAGAGGTCGGCCCTGCCAGTAAAGGCCCCTCACATGTGCAGTCTTGTATATATAGAGAGGCTAGCGCCTCACTTCTACACACAACTCACTTGCTCATTTTCTTAAGAGGAAAGCTGCAATTACCAGTTGGAGAGAGGAGAAGAAGAGTGGCTTATCTTTTGGAGAGGACTATCTGTATTGGTTTGAGTTATCTCTTGAACATTGTATTGGCAATTTATGATAAGGAAGTTTTTGTTGGGTTTTCTTCCCCTAGAGGGTTTCCCAAGATAAGTGTTGTGTCTCTTGTGAATGTGTATTTCTCAGTGATCTTGTTCTTATGTTGCTCTTATCTATTGAAATGCAAAGAACTATAATAATGGCATAAACATTAACACGGTTGACACGCAGCGATGTTTATATATTAAATTAATGATCTGCATAATTACATATACAAAATCAGACTCCTAGCCTTTAACACCTAGGCTTTCCGGCCTAATGACCAAATAAGCCTCCTAGCTTATTATAACTCGGCTCACCAGCCTACAAAACATGTTTATAATTTATAAATACAACTGGGGCTTGTCCTTGGAGATATTACAAGTTTACTTAGATATATGAGAATGCCTTCAATGCACTACATTTGGACTTGACTCAAGGTTGCATGCTATATGGCTAAGGCTTAAGCATGGTATGTTAAAGTTTAAACAACTATCTGGAATATTGCTTTCGGTGCATGCTGTTGTCATCAGGAGGGATATTTTCTCCATTATGTCTGTAAGGCTTGAGTACATTACTGTGCAAGGGAGTATTTATGGAATGAAGGAAAAGAGACTTACATCGAAGTCTTTAGTTATTCTGAATTAAGATCAACTTATATTAAGATATGCTTATTCTTTGTGGTATCTTTCTGTTTCCTATATAGCAGATCTATTTCAATGGTAAGGGGAATGTTTTCTTTCAAAATGGCTCTTACTTGCAAATAAAGGCAAAAGATCAATTACTAGTATGTGTATGTAACATTCATTTCAAGCCAGAATGAATTCCTTTTTTTTCCAGGTTACATTGCCTAGGGAAAACGACCAAGTACTTCCCCTCATTTCGAGGATGGTACCCAGGGTAAACACTAGAATCTTCAGGGCACAAGACCGGTCAACAACAGGGATCAAAGCCATTACAATAAATATACTCGTTAAGAGATCAACATGTCACTTGCGGGAATTGAACTTGGGTGGGGAGGATAATAATCATTCCTCCCAACCACCCGAGCTAAACCCAATTGACAAGCCAGAATGAATTTCTTATTCAACAAAAAGGATTAAATACTAGAACCTTATATCCTTGCTAATTTCCAGTTATGTAACGAAATTACTGAAGGCAATTGATAGGGGATATAGTGTGCTTGTCCGAAGCTCATTGCACCACTAAAGCTGAACTTTAGAATTAAGAATCTCTCCTAGTGTGAAACTTGTTCTACTTTTCTGCAATTTTACAACATGCTGTGTTGGGTGGCCAGTGAATTGTGGTGAATTCCTGTAGCCCGATACCATACAAGTTACACATAGTGTCTGATATGATCCATCAAAAACTAACAAAGAGCTTAAGATTGGAACTGGAGTGCACTTCTCAAGATTCACAGCAATGCAAAGCAAATAAAAGAAAAATAGAGGTAAGAGCCAGTCAAAGATTTTGAAATTCATTGTAGAAATCTTTTATTTTACGTGGTATTTATTGTAAGAGCATACTTCTTCCTAGTTCTACTACATCCTAACATATATTCAACTGTGAAAACACCCTTTACTAATTAAAATCCACGAACACTAATGAGAAATCATGTCATAAGTCGGTACAAAAGTGTGCTCAATACACTAAAGCACTCTTGAAGCTAAAATAGGCCCAATAGAATGTTTAGGGTCCTTAATAGGTTCGATAAACCGTAGAATCTCTGGTAAAATCTACACTGGTAAGAATTTGATGAGAACAGCAATGCCCCATGTAAAATGCAGTTTGGCGGTTCTGGACATAAATTTTCAGAACTGTAAAGACCTTGAGTTTCTATGACAGAATGATTTTTAGTCAAAATATGTAAGCTTTCAGATCACCAAAAGCGGTCAGAGACACTTTGGAGTCTGGACTAGAACTCATTCCCAAAGATAGCAAAGGATTCAAGTATAGTTGGAAAACCTTCAAACTGGCTGTTAAATTATCCAAACAAACTACATTTTGTACAGTTGGTCATCTTTGCACTCCTGTTGTACCCAAATACACCATCCGACTGAATTTCTCTATTCAGTATATTTTGCTATTTTTCTATTTGACTATCTCCTCTCTTTCCACTAGCAATTTACGTCTTACCAGTTCTGAAAATTCTTCTGCATCTTTTTCCTCAAAATATGTTCTCACCTTAAATTATTTTGTAGCTTTTTAAATGCAATTTCTTTCTCTCTTTCTTATCCATGCTGGTTTTCTCCATGATTTCTTCTCTTCATGACTGAAGTATGTACACCTCTGCAGGCTAGGGTATGTACACCTCTCTAGACTAAGCAGTCAAATTGCTGCACGGAGGGGTCCCTTGTCCCACAAACAAGGGAGTCTCATACGTCAATTTGGCATCTGGCTACGCTGTGACCTTAAATTAGATTATTATTTATTTATTATAATAGTTTAAATGGATCGATAAATAAATATCCAGAAACATGGGCTATTATTTTCTTGGAATATTTGTAAACAATTAGTATGCCCTTTATATGCAAAATTAATTTGTATTTCAAAAGAAACAAATTTGAATATGATTCAAAATTCTTACCATAAGTCAGCTAGGATTTTCCTTCGTTGGTTGCTTTCATGAAGCTCATAACACAAGGTTCTTGAACAAAATACTGTGTTTTGGGGCTTCTTGAACTTTAATGGCAATAACATGAGGACCTATAATTTGAACTGCACTATGGCAGATTCTCTAAGATAAGATTTTTCTTTCCATTCTGACCGTATTTAGCCCTTTGCAGTTACATTATGTTGCGGTCTCTCATTTTGTGAGATTTCACTCCTAACTTGTGATGCATACAGCTGCACTTGCACAGATACTGCTAGAAGAGCCTATTTTTGAGACCTAGAACTGTGGCTTTGAATATAGCTTCTGAACCCAGATCGTTAATGTCTCTTCCTATTGCTGAAAATAAATCCCTACTGTCGATTATATTGCCCATCTGTTATGGAAGTCCTATGATTTAGGACATGGACTTTTAATAATGCTGCATCTTACTTCATTAGGGGTCTACTGTTTGTTTTTTTAATTTACAGCAAGGGTAAGGTATACCTCATGATCCACAGCCTTGGCAACAATTGGTGCATGAAAAGAAGTGAAACATGTCACAAGCGGGATTTGAACCTGGGTGGGGAGGATAACATTTCTCCTCCTTAACCACCCAAGTTAGACCCAATTGACAATTAGGGTTTACTGTTATAGTGTTTATTGATTTTCCCTCTAGATCAAGCTTTGAAATGAATCTTGTTCTTTGGAGAACAACAATGTTGGTGCTTATGGAACTCTTAATCGTTAAACATGCTTTAGTCTTTTTGTGCTTTCAACTCTTATTGTCTGCCTATATATTTTCTTGCTTCAATACTGTACTCCAGTGCTTTAGAGTTATCCACTTAAGCAATCCGTTTTGGATTTGTGCCTTCGAGCTTTTGGGTTGTTGGGTGAAAAAAATGGAAATGGAAGAAAATATATGATTGTTCACGGAAGACCAAAAGCAGTCACTGGGAGGGGCAATTACAATATGTATACAGACATTCTGCTTACTCTTTTAGTGCCAGAGGAAAGAAAAATTGTATTGCAGAAGGAAATAGTACAATGAAGTTTTTGCAAGTGATGCCTCCTTTTCAGTTGATAAGTTGGAACTTGGATCTTGGAATGGCAAAGTTGAATCACTAGATTCAAAAACTCCTTTACAAGGGCATCTTTGATCAAGAATATTTTATTGCTACCAATGGCAAGATCAATGTTCCTTGAGCTTTTTCTACTCTGAAAAACGTTGTTTTAAGCTGTTTTCATGGAGATGTTTTAGTTTCATGTGCTTCTTTTGAAATGATATGTGTCAGCATGCACTTGTATGGTAAGTGAGAGGTGTAATACTATAACAATTCAATTAGTTTGTAAATTAAAAACAATTAGTTTGTATGGACCTTGATATCATGTTTCCCGAGTATATTAAAGTCTAGTATGTGCATCTCATGTAAAACAAGGGTCTGTTACGAGTATATTTTTTTGCTAGTATGGTATATGTAGATCATGTCTGTAGGAGATGGAAACAGTCTGATTGTTGGTTCCCAATGCAGGAAAAATACATACAGATAATGAAGATGAAAAGTTCAAATCATTTTTCAGAGTCTCGAGGAAGACATTTGACTACATCTGCTCCATGGTAAAACCAGATTTGTCATCAAGGCCATTATCCGTTATCATAACAGTAGAAGGCAGGGTGCTAACAGTTGAAAAACAAGTTGCTATTGCTCTAAGAAGGTTGGCTTCAGGTGAGTCTCAACACAATGTAGGAGAATCATTCGATGTAGGGCAATCAATAGTTTCTCAGGTGACATGGAAGTTTGTGGAGGCTATGGAAGAACGAGGCATGCATCACTTGAAGTGGCCTGATGCGAATGAAATGAAGGAAATTAAGTCCAAATTTGAAATGATTCAAGGGTTACCCAACTGTTGTGGAGCCATTGATACTACCCACATTGTTATGAGGTTGCCTTCAGTAGAAGCTTCAAATATTTGGCAGGACTCTGAGGAAAACTACAGTATGATATTGCAGGCAGTCGTGGACCCTGAAATGAGGTTTCGTGATATTCTAACTGGTTGGCCTGGTAGCATTAATGATCATCGTATACTGAAAAACTCAGGATTTTTCAGACAATGTGAATGTGGTCAGAAGCTGAATGGCTCAGTGAAGGAGTTGGAAGATGGCGTTCAAATTAGAGAATACATAGTTGGTGACGGGGGTTATCCCCTGTTACCTTGGCTTCTGACCCCTTATCATGGTAAAGATCTTTTTCCTTCCAGGATTGAGTTCAATGCAAAGCACCACGACACAAGATTGGTTGCAGAGAGGGCAATGGCACGGTTAAAAGGAACATGGAGAATTATCGATGGAGTGATGTGGCGACCAGACAAACATAAATTGCCTCGAATAATCCTTGTGTGCTGTATGTTGCATAACATCATCATTGATCAAGGTGACAAGTTGTGTGGTGATGTTCTCTTATCTCATCATCATGATTTGGGCTACAAACAACAACTTTCTCAATTTGCCGATGCAAATGCTCAAACCCTGAGAGAACAACTATGCAATTATTTATCACAGAAAGCCACATGAATGATATTAATGAATCTCATGTTTTCTTTCTGCTGACTTTGTTGTGTTTCATTTTCCCGTGTCTTATTCATAGTCTCTTCTCTTTCTTTCCATGAGTTTCAAGTTTAATCTCGAAGATAAAGGATATAATTCATTTAACAATTAGTCAGGTCCAATATAAAGAGTTTTTACATGTAAGCCACTAAACCATTTTTAACTTACTAACCCTTCACTTATTAATTTTCAATAGCCACTAGTACTTAATTCATTAATTTTTAACAACTAACTTAATAATTACTAATTCTTAATCCACCAATTATTTAAATATAGTTTTGATCTTTTATTATATAAGCTTACACATTTTATTAGTCATCACTGTGTTAAATTACTAACTCTTAAGTACAAATCTACTAACCTTCTAATAATCTAACCCATTAACACACTATTTATCAATAGGTTAAGCATTTAACCACAAACTCACCCATTGATTAAATATTTAACCACTGATTTACTAGATTTATTAATCACTGACTTACTAAATTGATTAAGCATCTAACCCACTCACCACCAACTCACTCACCATTCAACACACTAAGATGCTAACCCACTAGCACATTAATCATTGACCTAGTAACAATAACCCACTAGTACACTAACCGATGAACCATCAATTCATTAGCCAACTAACCCACTAACCACCAATTCGTTAGGGTATTTTTTATTTTGATACCAAAATTGTTATCATCGTCATTGCATAGAATAGGGGAAGAGTTTTTAGACATAGAAACAATTTGAATGCATTAGTATTAATGCATTCGACTTTATTGCACACACACACGTATCCATGTTGTACCATACAAAGGGGTGGGGTGAGGCCAAACAAGTGGAATATGGGTCCTACAACCATTCAAGCAATATGTTAGTAGGGGGAGTCACTCCATATGGTCACCCTTGTTGGCATAAGCATCATTGCATGTATGGACATCTAAACCACCATTGACCAATGCCCAACCCCAATGTAGAGGGCTTTATTGATCATGACATGCCATGAAAAATCAAAGTATCTCTTAAATGATACATTCTTCGATATCATTATGTGCCTTATATCTACATTACTCTTAGTTAACTTGGTTGATTGAGGAATATGCATGAATAATACTCAATTTAATTTAATTTTGAAAAAGCAACAGTTATGATTATATTCCCATAAATTCATGAAGGCTATACCCAAACAACATCCAACATAGTTCAATAGCGTTTTGCTTATGATCTCTATATTTTCTTCTCACATCTCCAATGGATATCGGGGTGAAACAAGGGTTTTGACTTTCCTACCACTACTAGATTTAGGAACAAATTTCAACATTGTATCGATGTTCATGTTGTTACAAAAGAGATGAAATACAAAAAATCAAATCATTGGTCAAAGTTCATCACACTTTAGAGATACCTTTACAATCATCAATTTTTTGACTAATATTTGGTGCCGCGTGTCCTCTAAATCATTTTTGTGATCTTTGTTACATCATAATTTCAACAAACATTTGTTGAAACCTCAACATTTTTTAGTGCCACATGTCATTTTAAAACTTTTCCGTGAACTCTGTTTACATCATAATTCCAATGAACATTCGTCGAAACCCTAACATTTTTAGTGCCACATGTCATTTTTAAAACTTTTTATCTGAACTTTGTTTACATTAGAATTTTGACAAATTGTTGTGGAAGCTTTGACATCTTACATGACATGTGTCATGTTTGAAACCTTAATGTGATTTCTCTTTACGTCAAAACTTCGATGAATATGTGTCAAAACCTAACATTTCCAGTGTCATGTGTCAAGTTTCAATTCTTTCTATGGTCTCTTTACGTTGCAATTCCGACATTTTAGTAACAACCTTGTGTCGCAAGTTTAACATTTTAGTAGTGAAAAAGTAAAAATCCATTGGCATTGTATGTTGCAATTACGACGAGATATTGACAAGCTTGTATTAGTTGCGATGCCCATGGAGCATCAATAAAGCATCGCAATTTTAATGTATAAGATTAAAAAATAAAAATAAAAATAGCATTCACTTGCCTTCACCCAATAAAATATAAAGATCAAGAAATGCTACTTGTCATTCTACACTTTTCAACTATTTAAATATTCTCATTATTTCAACTTTCAAATTGATCATTATAAATTCCTTGTCATTAACATAAAAGATCTAGCATACGAAACAATTGAACCCAAATAAAATATTTTTCAAAAGAATGTAGGTTGAAAGTAATGAGAAAGATACAATTCTTACATTCTAGACTATCTTACAAAAGGGGTTTTTATTACAAGTGCTTAGAAGTATTGAGGCATGCAAGAAATATGAAAAATATTAAAGAATTAGAGTCCATGACTTGAATCGTTGTTCATTGTTCACAACATAAGGTTCCAAAAGTATTTCAATAAAACCCAAATACATTTCACCTTGAAATTGATTATTCTTATGGTGAAGCTACATATCCTAAGCTCTCACCTTACAATTGAAAACCCACTACATAAAGCAAAGAGACAATTGATTATATAGAATATGAGCATACCTAATTTAAAGGATATACATGATTTTCTATTTTAATGATGATGATGGTTGTTATAGATTTTTTTTTTAACCTTAGAAAAATGAGAAGAAATTAATATGTTTGTTTTAACATTTTATTTCTATATTCAAAAAATTAAAGAAAAACTTCTCTAAATATACAATTTTCTTACTCATTATTACCTAGCACAAAAACTCTAAAACATTCATTAAGAGTGTTAACATAGAACTGATATTTGATATTATCACTCTCATAATTGCTGATGCATTTTGAAATTGATTGCAACACAAGGTAACAATTAATAAATATAATTTCCATATAACAATATCAAGTGACGATCATTTAAATTTTCATTAAAAGTTTGGGAAATAAAACATATTAGAATACCCTGTCTTGATTTATACACGAATCCATTCCACTTATATTTGTGTCAAAGAGAGAGTTTGGTGGTTCCTCATTTGGAATGCTTAATATATGAAGGGAACTTATTTCTAAAAAAAAAACTAGAGAGTGAGCAAGTTTGTGCAAAAGTTTCAACAAGGACATACTCATGTTACATTTTATAGAGACCAATAGTTGCATCAATATCTCTATGAGGTATTTCACTTCCCAATCCAAAGGTCCTAACTATAACCATGAAAAGAATTGAGATAACCATCCATTGAAGAAAGTCAACGCAGATTTTGCTCCATAGTAGATTGTACAAATGCATGCACATGTTTATGCTTCAACCAATTCAAAATTTTCAAAACCTATCTTGAGCTATGGTAAACCGATGTTTTCAAGCATTTACCCACCGCCACTAGGTTGAACAATTGTCGAAGGAGCATGAGAAACTGGAACACGAGAATTTCCAAAATGATTAGAGAAAACCCTCTTATCAAATGATAGCATGAACTTTACTAAATAGAAATACCAAAATGGAACTGCAAATTTCCTAGATCACATATGTTATGGTTTCAAATCATATAACATGTAAATCCACTTCAGATCTGAGTTTCTATCTTGCTATTTTTTCCCGGTTTAAAATGGAAATCATGACCTCTTAAGATTTGTTAAATAATAACCTTGTAGGAAATCTCAAAAATGTTAGTAGAGGAGTAACGGTGATACATAGAAATGGCATTTTTGGGTGACAGTGGGTGAGCAAACAACATAGTTGAGTCAATATAGTAGATCTAGGATACAATTGTGTGTATATATTTATTTTTCTAGGTTACAACACTTGGGAAAAACCTACAGGTACTTCTCCTCATTTCAAGGATAGTACCTAGGGTACACTCTATTTTCTTTAGGGCACAAGGTCGGGTCAACAACAGGGTTTGAAGCCATTACAAAAATATGTTAATTATGATCTCAATATGTCACTTATGAGAACAAAAAATGGGTGGGAAGGATAACAATCCATCCCACAACCACTCAGGCTAAACCCAATTGACATAATTGTGTGTCTATATGTAAAAAAACACGACACACACACACACACACACACACACACACACACACACAATCTAGAGTCTTCATATCAAATTAATTATAAATTACATGCCATCAATAATCCCTACAAAGCACTAAAGCTCCATGTCATTAATATCGTGAGCATGTTATGTATAAGGCCATACCGGTATTCGATATAGGATACGTGTTGGGCCTTGCATAAGAATATACAATATCATAGATAACAACCCCATGTAAAGGTCTAGAGATATGAAAATGTCTCGAGGTTAGTAAATTGATAAGTCACATGCACCTTATGTTAGTAATCAAAGCATTGGAAATTAGCGGATCCATAAAAAATTGGCCAATGAGGTAATCAAGAATATATTTATTCACATAAGAGGAAATTTAAATCACTAGGATGATAAATGTGTAAACAATGGAGTTAGATTCAATGTGTAATTGTTATAATAGTCCCTTTTCAAAATTGAAACAAACATTGATTTTGTGGGTAATTAATATTGAGAAGCAAGGTGGGTAGAGAAAATATATTAAAGGTCAAGTGCATTATTTACATGGATGATTATGAATTGGAAGGATAATCAGGTCGTTAGTTTGTCCAAGTAAGGTGATGCAAGGATAACATCCTAAGTAACTTGCATTTAAGTCGGTTTGTACAATATTATTGTACTTATATGTTAGTAAAGTACCTACAACTAGGTGGTTGAATGTGATGACATAATAATAAAAAAAACCTCTACCGTTATCTATTGGGAACTTAGAATCATGAATATACTAAGCAACAACATTTGCATACAATCTCCATTGTTTATCGTTGTCTATTAAAGTGATGCAAAAATGGTTACATGTAACTAACTCTAATAAATGTTTGTTTCTAGTTGAAGTTAAAAAAATCTAACCATGTGCATGGTTCCTTGGGAGGTAATAATTGCACAAAATCAGAGCACAAAATCAGAGTCAACAATAACGAAAAAAACAAAGGAATTGCAATATTTGCAGTCACGAAAAATTAGAGCAAACATTAATTGGAAACAAAGGAAATGTAGTATTCACTTATATTGAAAGGGAAGAATTGTCTCTGAAGAACTTAAATCAACTTTGAATTACAAGTAGATTGCCAAAAAAGGAGAGTAATTTAGACACAAAAAACTAAGAACTTATAGCTCTATTTTGAGTAGCTACTATGCTAATGAGGATGTCAGTTGGCACATCTTCTAATGTGCAATAATCTTGCAAACCCTAGAACTATGTAAGGTCAATTTGTGTCAAACTTTTCAATGAGAAATTGTGAATGGAACTTAGAACAATCTTATTCTAAATGTAAAAAATCAATTATTGTTTGAAATTTGAATCAACATGAATCATTGTTACCACCAATTTTCCCTTTAGAAAAAATATATTACATACATAGATTTAACAAGACATAAAAGGGACATTTTCTTTAAAGAAACTAATAAAAAATATATGTATTTAAAATGTCATAAAGAAATATTTAACAATGGAGGAGGCAACTTGTTCCACAAGCAATGGTTAGGTTTCTAGTAGGTATCCTTAGGCAGTCAAGGTGATGGGAATTTCTAGTCAATTTTTCCTTTTACAGGGTGCTTAACTGTCCCCTACATTGTTTTGTTTTGCGATGGTTCTTTGCTAAGGTTTTGTGGATGATTTCTTCCTAAGCAAGTGTGAAAAATTTCTCCTTGTCGAAGATATTGCTTCTCAAGTCAAAAAGGTTTTTGGAATATCTTAGGAAGGGGTTTGGAGGCCCTTGTTGTGAACCCAATATAGTTGATGGCCAATGTGTTTTTATTAAGAAGAAGATAATGCTAGCTATTCCCATAGGATTATGGTCTAATGACAAGCATTGATGTGATCAGGCTTGTCTTAATGTAGAGGTCCAAGTTCAAAACCCCCTAAGTGGGTCCAAATGAAGAAAACATAGATACACCCTTAAATGGGTGGAAACTTAGCTAAAGGAACAATTGTAAGCAATATTCTCGTCCCCCTACCCTAAAAGAAAAAATATTAAAAAGAAAAGAAAAGAAGATAATACTAGCTTCATACCCAAATGAGTTGGGGATTTTTGGGTACTAGTGTATATATTCCATATATCCAATGCACTCTTTAAATAAATGTAGATTTGGAGACAAAGAATCCTACCTTCAACCTTATCATCACCCCACTTAAGCTGTAGAATGCACCTCTTTTCACTATTAATATTTGACATCCTTCTCAAGTAAAGGCCTATAGAATGCACCTCTCTTCACTATTAGGATTTGACATCATGCTCAATTAAAGGTCGATAGAATGCACCTCTCTTCACTATTGAAATGTTACTTCCTTCTCGGACCTTCGAAAAACAGAAATAAAGAAAAATCTATGAAATAGATGAAAACTTTAACTACATTCCATTTACAATATGTCATAGGTACATACAATATATAAGTAGGTATGTGTAGTCACACACATAGTTTTTGAGATATATTTTATTTTTACTAAATTTGATTTTAAATATTGAATCAGTGTCAGATTCAAGGGTATTTAAGTATTGTAGGCGTAGAATTCGACCTTGTTCATTCATCTTATGGGAAACAAAGATTTGTGTGTCAACATTTAAATACCTCTTAGTACTATGTCCCATGTCCTCTGTCCTACTTAAAGAGGAAAATGTCAAGTGATTAACAATGGTAGAAGGTATTGATTAAGCATTTTGATAATGGCAGGGTAATGATGGAAAAATAAAACATATAAGATGGAGATTACTTCATAATAAAATATACACTGAAAATGATATATCCCACCACCTCTTAAGAACCTACCTGTGTATATTTATAAAATTAAATACCTAAAATGATATATCCCACCACCTCTTAAGAACCTACCTATGTATATTTATAAAATGGAAATTATCATCAAGCTTCCATTTACAACTAATTGGTATATTTATATAAAAAACTTACATTTATAACTAATTGGTATATTTATATAAAAAGCTTCCATTTATAACTAATTGGTTATATAAAAAGGTAGATATAATGTAACGATTTCAATTATAAACAAAAAAAAATGCATATACAAATGTTTATACTTTTTGAGTTGTATGACCAATTGGTACATCTCTTAGTACGGTTTTTCTTCTTGTAAATATGTTTATGTTGCAGTGTCTTAGCATTGTTGCTACAACTATAAAATCTGTCCCTTTCCTTCTCATTTGCATTGAGGATTGGGTTCATCCCATGTATAGCATTAAATTCAATGTAAAACAATTTTACTCTCTACTCCATAATTCAAAATAGTCCACATACAATTGGCCTTCGTTTTAGGTCTTTTCCCTAAAATCACTCTTTAGATAAATACAACCATATTTTGACTTTCGCTTCATATTATAGTTGACTCATTGTTTTTCATTTCATTCCTCCCTCCGGATATGATGCTAAAAAATGTCATCGTAAGAACTCTTAAAGAAACCGAAGCTTTTAAATCTCTCAATTTTTACCATGTACTCAAGATCAACAATTCCTAGGATGATTTCCAAGCAAATTTGGCCACTTAGGACTCTCCAGGAACACTTATAATTAATGGACAGGATGCTCACCTATTTATTCCTTAATCCTAGCCATGCATTTTCTCTTAAATCAAATTATGGGTCATCGTTGGGGCCCAAATGTTACTACGCATTTATCCATAAGTCGACTCTTAACCCTCTCAGCCTCCAGGTCAATCATTTATGTGGTCATGACACGTGGTTCCTCAGATCTGAGCACGTTTTGCTCCGGGCTACAGGTAGGTGGTCCTTTTGCCTTGTACAATCAACCCTCCATCCTTTTGATCCTTTTCTTTATTTCTCATATGTGCTCTCTTTCGACACTCTCCTCCTAGTCATGTTTATTGTCTCGCTCTACTCTTTCCCACATGGCTCCTATACTTTTCCTCACCCAGTTGGCGCCAACACAATCTAGGATTACACCATCCATATTTAGCAATGATGCTTATGTTCGACATTGGTCTTGTCACATGAATGAGATTAAGGTTCGCTTGGAAGAATGGAAGTTGGCAATTCATCATTATCAAAGGTGGCAATCCTTCACATGCAGTCGAGGATATTTGAAGGTAGAAAAGAGGGTGGCACGAAACATGAATTTGGGTGGCAAGTTTCTGGCCTCTGTGAATTTTCCTAAATTTTTCGAGTTCCTTGCTCTCCCAGGAAATTCTTGGGCTGATTTCTTTGTGAACCTACTTGGTGAGGGACGAAGAATTGGAATTATGGCAAATCAATGTTCAGGGGTAGCATGATGGAAAATGGAACTCCAGGAAGAGGAACATGAGGCTCTGGCGGACTTAGTGAATGCACTTCATTTCAGACTTAATAGTGTCTCATCCCAATTGCAAACCACGATGGAGTTTCTCATTGAATAGAGGCACGAACATCAACAACTGCGTGACGAGGTAGAGGAAATTCGCTCTGAAGTCGAGGAGTTGTGCTCCAAACCAGCTTCTCTAGCTCTGTCTGTCTCGATGTCGACCATCTCCAGCACTGCTTCTTCTCCGGACCCTCCCATACATGTACCCGACTTGAATTCGCCCCCAGACTCTCCAGAAGGGGCACAGGAAGAACAAGACCATCTAGATACTTAGCTTATATGTATTGTTTCAACATTTTGATCCTAGGCATATTCTATAGGCTCTATAGTCGAATTTATAGTAGTTATGTTTCACTCAGAGGATATTTGGATAGACCTCATGTAAATGTTGTTATGCTACAACCTGATTTTGAGTATGATATACATGCTGAATTTTGGACATTGTAAGACCACTTTATGTGACTTTTATCACAGACTTTTTGAATAAAATTCTCTCCCAGTTTTATTAAAAAAAAATACTATGAATAATTAATAGGAATATAAGTCCTATTAATTATTAGTTTTTTCACATAAGCTAGTGGATTTTAATTCACTAAAAAGGTGTGGTCAAAATCATTGAGTACAAAAAGTGTTCCAGAAACCATAACAAAATTTCATCTCTATCGGAGCTTCTATCAGCCAAATTCTGTCCTCCTACTATATCTTAACCAATAACTAATACTACTACTAGATTGAACAATATGTATTCAGTAATAAATATTGTTTATAACAAGGGTTGCATGGCAGCTTAGTCCCTGCCAAGTAGATTTGGAAATGGAGATGATAGCTGACACCCTATAATTATTGATGATGATGATTACTGTGAAACATGAACAATATGTTAACTAGGGGCTAGTTTCATAGTCTTAAAAGAAATCAATTTGTGAAGATTTTAAACGAAAAAAATTAACATTGATAACTATACCGTCAGAAAAATTGGAATTCAAAGAATTCGACCTAGACTGGCAAGGAATGGAGGAAGACGTGTTGCTCCATGACACTTAGTTTATAGATTTGTCATATGTTGTATTGGCTAAGATCTCTGACCACATTTTTACTTTAATGTGGATGTTGTATAGTTTTGGGATTAACCTAAATTTCCTTCCAATTAAGTTAAGCTAGCCAAATGAAAATCGCATTTTAAAAATATTCAATTTTTCTTTTTGAAAATAAACCTTTCAAATTTAATAATATATATTTTTATATAATATTTATTATATTACATAATAAATATAATCTAAATAATATATTAGATAATAAATATAATGTAAATATAATAATGCATAATAATAAATACATAGTACAACTTTTTATATTTAGATGTGGTGATTGGTGAAATTCATTGATTATGTAATTAATTTTGTATATTGAAAGACGTGAAGGGAGCGATAACACTTCATTTCTATCAACCAATTAGAAATGAGAAACACAAATATTTTTATTATATCCAAAAATATATATTTGTTTTCCTATGTTAAACATTACATTGCATACACAAATTTATGGTAAAAGGCAAATTAATGTCACATCAAAAGCAAACTCATTGCTATAGCCCCATGGCAAGGACTAAAAATGATAAAAAAAAAAACATACTCAAGGACTTGTAGTTGGATCCTGACCACTGACAATTCCTGGCTTGTCCATATGCTTCGTAGGCTCCACAGGGGCATTTAAATATGGAAGATGCATCGGCTCTAAAGCACCATTCTGCCATTACTTTCATCAAGAAGAGAATTCCCATGAGCCTCATCCCTCTGAGCTAGATGAAGTTGAAGTGGTGCCAATTGACTTCTCTAATAGTCAACTTTGTCCTAAAGTTGACCAATTAGAACACGGTGTTGAAACATAGTGTTTAAGGAAAACGATGTAGTTGAGCTAAGAGAATTGACCCGGATGATCAGGCGTTGTCTTTCCTCAACGTCGTTTACCTCCATTTCCTTGTCATGGGACCCATCAATATCTCGATTTTCCATGTTGTGCCAAGTACCCAAAATATCCCACAAATAAGTACTCTAAGTGTTGAGGAATGAAAATACTAGCGCCTCTTTTACAAGAGCAAATAAAACCACATAATGCCCACTAAATTCTTGCAATAACACACCAAAATTTGCCACAGAATTTAGAAAATTGATAGCACAGAGAGCAGGAGCAACCTTCAATATCATAGAAGTCGTTGTAAAAACCCCCAAGAGCCCTTTATCTTGCAGAAACAAGCCAGGCCTTGAGCTTCCCAAGCTATCTAACAAGTTGTCCTCTGAGAGACCAAGAAACAATGTATTCAACAAGGATTTCTCCTCTCCATAAATAACCATATAATCATTTAATGGAAGGGTAATAACATTTCGACCTCAAATCGATAGCCGGATAAATTCCCACAAGCCGGCCATGCAAATTTGAGGCATTGTTGACGTCTCCTTCCTGTTTCGGCATTCTATTCTATACTGGCATGTCCGCACCATATTCAAACATAATAACCATGCTCCTCATCCATTTGAGATCCATCGAATTGGGAACAAATTTGTACCAAGAGCATACAATCCTCTGACTACTGCAATTCTATCCACGAGCCAAGACGATTTTCCCACTGGACTTGTTCATTTCTCTAATGCTCTTTAAACCCTGACATGACCCAAAATTTTGTGATGCATGTGACCTCCATGCGGATGAAAGAGACATTCCACGTGTTCGAGGTGGACCCTACTCCAAGGCTAGATAATGACTATAGGGGGTTTACCACACACTCTACTCCTTCCACCCCCATAAGACCAAGGGCTAATCCTATAGCCTTGTTTGCCATTGCATCTGCTTCATCATTGTGGTGACGGTATATATGAAATAATTGAACCGTGTAGTTACACAAGGAAATCCTTATACACTCCTCCAAATTTTTCAATCCTATGTCTTTCAGAGAAGAACCGGTAACAAAATAAAGAATTGTGTTTTAAGAATCTCCTACTATGTTCAAAACGAAAATTTGCCTCCGTTTTGCCAATTATTCTCCAAGGAATAGAGCATATGCTTCAACCTTGTTATTAAAAGTTATCTCTAAATTCCAATAAAAGTTCAGTTCTCAATTTCCTCCAGGGTCAAAAAGTACCCCACCCGCACCTATCTCCTGAAAGTCTTATTTAGTATTGATTATTATTATTATTATTTATATAAGTTTATTTAATATTTTTTTCCTTCTTTTATCTGGATTCATTTTAATTTGTTGTTTGTTCTTTTCAACTTTTTTTTTTTTTTAATTTTGTTTCTCCTTTCTTTTATTTCTTAGAGTGGGTAATCATTTGGTTTTAGAATTATGGCATCTTTAATTTGTTGTTCGTTTCATTCCTCCTTCCATTTATTTCTTAGAATGGGTAATCATTTCGTTTCAAAATTATGTATTTTTCTTCATGTTGTTTTTGCACTGATCTTTATCTTTCTGTCTTAAAGTCAAATACACTCATAATACTAATAAAAAAAAGTTAAAATGCAGTGGTTAGTAGTGACTTGAAAATAGAAAACCTTATATAGTTTCTCTTTATGGTAAATTTTCCTTTGTATCTTATGGATTTAGATTTTACAGGTTTTTTTAAACTAGTTTCTTATCGCAATGAGGTTAACATAGATAGATTTAATATTATAGGAGAGCACTAGCGCCATTAAATTTGGTTGAGTTTGCTTAAATCCACTACCCATTGTCGCTATTCAATTCAATGGGTTTTGGTATAGTAGCTATGAGTGGGATATCTAGTATGCCAAAATCACTAAGGACTTATGGATTTAGATTTTACAGGTTTTTTTAAACTAGTTTCTTATCGCAATGAGGTTAACATAGATAGATTTAATATTATAGGAGAGCACTAGCGCCATTAAATTTGGTTGAGTTTGCTTAAATCCACTACCCATTCAATTCAATGGGTTTTGGTATAGTAGCTATGAGTGGGATATCTACTATGCCAAAATCACTAAGGACTTGGACCTTACTCAAATTGTTGTTACGTTGCATGAGCACAAATACAAGGATGTCACTTCGTAGGACTATATATAAATTACTCATTTTCATTGAGCCAACAAGCAATCATTAAGAAAGTTTTTGTTGAACAAGGAACCTTTTGAATTTATATACACATTGTTTTCGTATATTTCGTGTAATTTTGAAAGAATTGGCTTTGTTGATTTTAACGTACTCATTTATTAGAGTTTATTAACAGAGAATACTATTATATTTCCAAGAGGATATTATTATTACAATATTTTAAGGTACCCATCCAACACTTGAGAGGCTCATTTAGAGATACATAATTGAGATTTAACCTGGTACATAACTCACATTCAAAGATGCCCTTTCCAAGGTATTGTTTTTGTTATTTTTGGGTTTTTTTTTAAAATATATTCATATTAATTGTCCACTTTTTATTTAAATAATCATCTATTGTTTACATAAATTATGTTTATATTGATATTCATCAATATTTACACATTTTAGCCCGTATGGGTGTAGACCGATTGGCAAGTGCTGTGTAAATGGAAAGAAATGTAAAAATGAGATCTCACGTTTGATTCTCACCCTGATTTACCCATGCCCCTGGCGAGCTGTGTGGACGCACCTGGAGGTTATAGAGGTAGCAGACGAGAATTGATCCCGTGTCACGTGAGTACGAAAACCGCGAGTTGCCGATTCTGCTAGTCTATATATATATATATATATATATATATATATATATATATATATATATATATATATATATATATATATATATACAAATTTTAATAGTAGATTATATGTTTTTCATTGAATATTCACCTACATACTTATATGTATGNTATATATATATATATATATATATATATATATATATATATATATATATATATATATATATATATATATATATATACAAATTTTAATAGTAGATTATATGTTTTTCATTGAATATTCACCTACATACTTATATGTATGATTTTTTCCAACTTGAACAGTTGCGTAGAATACTATACTTCGGTATAATATTTGAAGCCTTGAAAAATACCTTGTCCCTTGCACCCTTAACTAAAAAATGAAAGAGTTAATATAGAAATTGGTGAAACCAATTTGGAGATTAACAATGACACTATTATGAAAGAAAGTGGGTTGGAAAGACAATGCAAATATGTGGAGGATTTTAAATCAATATCCAGATGTTTCTTCCACATTTTTCTTTTATTATATTATTAACTTAAAGCACTATGTTTTACATGCTAACACTACTTTATTATGGATATTTTTATTTGTAGCGTTTATAAATTGTTGGTATAAAAGAACAAACTAAAATAGACCTTTTGAGTTAGAATAATGTAAAGAGCCTTATCAGAAAAAATGCAATTAGAGATTGTCGGGAATGGTATGCAGGACTAGGTTGATTACCAATAGTAATCACTGGCACATTGTCTAGTGAAAAGCCATGCCATATGGTGTTGTGGCTTTTGTTGTTGATATAGAAACAAGGATAATTGAATAATAAGATTCTATTGTCATTAGAAATAAATAAATAAAAACATTAATGGGCTAATCCATAGATCAACAATGTGGTAAACTAGCCTATAGTATGTTAACTTTGGATCTATTAAAGGTCAAGATGGAAAATGACATTCTTTCTTAATACTAACAAATTATTGTATATCCTTCATCATTGAATCTAGAATATAACATTAGCTTAGTCCACCTCATAAACGAGCTTAAATTTTCAGAAGTGATCGGATTAGCCACAGTCTTGTCAATAGATCATCGACGTTTCAGATCCAAATCAGGATCCATCTTCAGGACATGAAGCCTGGATGACCCATGTCTCCTTTCACATTTAATATTTAATACCTCTCTTCTCTTCATTTTAAATCCAGGCTTCATGTCCTGAAGATGGATCCTGATTTGGATCCGAAACGTCAACAATCTATTGACAAGACTGTGGCTAATCCGGTCACTTCTGAAAATCCAAACCACAGAAATCTCATTATTGAGCTTAAATTTTATTGATTACCTGAATTCCATTAGTATAGAACTTTAAAATTTTATCAAGATCTTTTTTGTCATGTCAATGGAGCCACATCAAGAAAGAGCAGAAATAGTGAATTATACAACACTATGGTTCCATGCCAATGTTATGGCTGATGTATTCTTAATTTTGAAAAACAAGATATGGTTTATAGTATATATCATTGTCATATCATGAGCTTTTTATGTGAATTTAACAAACCCTAGATGATTGTTCTCCTATGCTTCTTTATTAAATAAATAAATCTTGAATTTACTCAATAACAGAAATAAAAATTTGAGCATGCATCAATCACACAAATGGATGGAAAATACAACAAAAGCATAAAACACGAAACACAATCTATCCTTCAAAATTAGTTTATCATTAAATACTCCAAACTTACAAGACACCTCAAAAATGAGGTTTTCTTCCTATTGATAAAGAAAACTGCAAAACAGATCTGAGAAGCTCGTTGAATTGATGCGTCGATACACCTATACGGCTTGTCTGCACTGAATTGACCGTACAACTGTACATAATCATTGTTGTGCCTATGTTCTTCAACCCACAATCGTTGTAGATTGATTCTCTCATTGTTGCACTGCTTTCTCTCTTTCTCGACCTCTTTCTTCACCTTCACATGAAACTGTCTTCGTGAAGAATGAATATGTATTTACCCTCTACCTTCACTTGCCTTTATACTTAGCTGAAACCTTAATCTACCAAAACCCTAATCCCTCGATGAGATCAACAATTGAGATTAGTCTAAATTACTAATGCATTAAAAATGCACTTTATTAGGCTCAACAACTAATTAAAAGACTTTCACTTTATAAATAAAGTGAATTACAAAATAGATTTGACTTGGACAACATCACACACGTTTGAAACAAAAATTTTGTGGAAGTTCATGTCTGAGCTACAAACATCAACACGCCCTCTTAGCGAGGAAGGAATTCTGCACCAATCCAAGTTTATCCCTGAATGCTTCAAGCTTCTCTTTTACTATGGGCTTGGTCAGAATATCTGCAACCTGTTGATTTGCACGTACATACTAGAGCTTCACTGCTCCTTTCTAAATCCTATCTAGAATGAAGTGATACATGATCTCTATGTGATTGGATTTGTCATGAAATACAAGATTCTCAGAGTTTGATACAACTTTGATCATCACGGTGAATGATTGTGGGATAGAAGTCTTGATCAAATAATCCTGCTAGTAAATTGCAAAGCCAAATGGTATCACAACTAGTGGTACTAGCTGCCATATACTTTGCCTCTACTGAGTTGAGTGCCACTGAAGTATGCTTCTTGCTCAACCAGTATATCATCGCTAATCCCAAGCTAAAGCAACATCCTAACTATCTACTACACTGCCTGCCCAATCTGAGTCTGTATACCCCTGCAATTTCACCTCACCATCGCCAAGATATCTTACCCATACTCCATTGTGCCTCTCAAGTATCTAGAAACATGTTTTTCTACTACCCATTGCTCCTGCGTCGACTCCATGAACTGGCTCAAGGTGTTCACTGCAAAACACATATGTGGCCTAGTGTTGACCAAATAAATCAAGGAAACTATCAGTTGCATGTACAACATGGGATCCACCATATATGTATCTAAAGTAGTGACCTTCTTCAAATTAGTGATCATAGGCGTGGCCATGGGTCTGCAGTCATCCATTCATAATATCTTCAGGATCTCAACTGCATACTTATCCCACCCAAGGAAAATCTCCCTTGGTCTTTGCTAAACCTCCAACCCAAAGAAGTAATGCAACATGCCAATATCTTTCATCTTGAACTAAATTTCCATATACACCTTGCACCCTGCAATGAGCTTCTCTGATCCTGTAAGGAACGAGTCATCTACATACAACACCAAAATGAGATCAATCTCAACAAATATGAAATATAAGTTGGGATCTGCTACGCTTTTGGTGAAGCCCATACTCTGCAGGTATCCATCGATCTTGGAATACCATGCTCTTGGTGCTTGCTTGAGTCCATACAAGGCCTTTTTCATCCTATGAACATGGGATTCCTTCCCACTAATCTCAAAGCCCTGAAGTTAGTCTATGTACACTTCTTCCTCAATTATGTTGAAATATTGTAACTTCAAAGAAACTTCTAATTATATTTGAGTTATTATTTTATAGATCAAATCCCCTTCTGCAGATTGATCAAGTCAGGTCTTGTATAAGATCAAATCCCCTTTTGTGGATTGGTCAAACTGTATTTGTATAGTGGTATTTGTAAAGTCGGCCCCTAGTAATTATAAAGTGGTTTTAGCCACTTCTAGGAGAAGTCGGCTCAACCAAGTGAAGAGACACGACCCTAGCACCATCTCACACTTGTATTTATATGTGAGGTTGGTGTCTCATTTACACACACTCACTCATCTAGTGCGCATATCTTGAAGGCAACTGCATTTGCAGGAGGAAGGATAAGAGAGACACATGCTCAATATTGGTTTGTCTTTGGTGTTTTGGTTTTAGTCTTGGCATTGTATTGGCAATCTATTATTGAGGAAGTTTTTGTTGGGTTTTCTCCCCCATGAGGGTTTCCCAGGATAAAATGTTGTGTTCCTTGTGATTGTGTTTCTTTCAATGATCCTCTTTATATTGTTGTTTTGGAAATGCATTGAATGCTCATGTAATTTAGAAATAACTTAATAACAACAGTAAAAACTTAACATGGTATCAAAGCTTCACTGAATAGAGCATATTTCACTTGGTGTCTTGATGTTTATGTTGTCGTACAAGAAAATTAGGGCTTCTTACTGAAGATGAATGTTTGACCAAATACCACCTTGGGAAGTGTGACTTTCCCTAGCACATCTTTTGGAAGCTTGAGTGAACTTTTTCAGTGGCTAGATTCTCTGGAAAGTCAAACCCTAGTTTTGACAGGTACCATAAAACCAGGAAACCATAACCAGTACCAGAAGTACGAGTCCAGAATTGCGCAGGTCAAGTTTCAAGGGGTAAAACTTGGATTTTTCAAAAACAGTCAACTCCAGCAAACTCACCTCAACCCAACACATCTCCTGGCAAGCTGAGTTTCATTTTTTAAGCACTTTCATTTTTTGGTCATTTTCTTAACTCCGGGTCAAGATGTCTACAAGCACCAAGCTTGTTGACAAGTTAGAAAGTGTGGAAAATTTTCGTGCCTGGAAGTACATAATTGGACTCATTCTTGAAGACAATGACCTTGCAAAATTCAAAAAAGAAAATGTACCAGAACCCGAAGAAAATGCAGCCAAAGAGAAGTACAAGAAGGATATGATTAAGGCTAAAATAATAATTGGAAATTCCATTAAAGACCACTTGATCTCTTAAGTGTCTTCTAAGAATACTCCAAAAGATATGTTTGATGCCCTAACTAGAATGTATGAAGGAAGGAACACCAACCAGAAGATGAACTTGAGAACCCAACTTAAAAATACAAAGATGCAAAAAGGAGAAACAGTTCAAGACTATTTCTCTAGGGTTTCTCAATTCAAGGAACAACTAGAGGCAATTGGAGACAACTTAGATGAAGACAAACTCCTGATGACAACTCTTAATGATCTCACAAGACCTTGGGATGCCTTCATCCAAACTATTTGTGCAAGAAAAGAGAAACTTCAATTTGATAGTTTATGGGAATAATGTGTTCAAGAAGAAGCAAGAGTGGTCAACCGAGAAGCCGTTCTATTAAGAGATGAATATCAAGCCCTAGATGCTCATGCTAAGGGTGTAAAGGGAAAGTCTCATTTTCAAAAGGAGACTCACTTTCATAAAGAGTCTCACTCTTCGAAGACATTCCAGAAATATCATAAAGGTCAAAGAAGGCAAAAAGATTTCTCCTCCCAATGTTATCATTGTGATAAGATGGGACACTTTGCTAAGAATTGTCCTACTAGAAGGGAAGAATACAAGAAGAGAAATAACAAAATACATCATGCCCATGCAGCTGAAGATGATGAGCCACCCAACAAGTTAGCTAAAAAAAGATTGAAGAATATGTTTTGTTTTTTGCTCTCTCAGGATCTATGACACCTAGAGAGGATACTTGGTTCATAGATATTGGTGCCTCTAAGCACATGTCAGGTCAGAAGAACTCTCTCTCTAGACTTATAGAGAAGGACTCCCCCCAAGAAAGTTTCATTGGGAGATGACTATCAGTACCCAATCAGAGGAATGAGAGAAGCCACCTACAAAATTGATTCATGAACTCCAATGAGAATGAAGGATGTACTCTATGTACCAGGTTTGAAAAATAAATTACTTCCTATTTCAGCCCTAGATAAGAAAGGTTGCAGGGTTGCATTCATAGATGGTGAAGTTCTTATGTGGTCTAAAGGAAAAACTATAGAAGATGCAGTTGTTATTGGAATAGAAGAAGGTGGTCTGTACGAATTAAAGGGTCACTCAGATGTAGCCTTGACTCACTCTACTAAAAGCCCTTGTGAACTTTCGCAAATAAGATTAGCTCACATAAACTACAAAGCCTTACCATATGTAAGCAAGGTAGTTACATGTTTACTAGAACTAAAGGTTGATCATGAAGGTGTATGCAAGGGATATGCACAAGGAAAGAACATAAATAATCATTTTCCAAAGAGTGACAGTAAAGCATAAGGAATTCTAGAACTTGTCCACTCAGATGTATGCGGTCCAATGCCATCAACCTCTCTAAGTGGGTATATATACTATGTGTCTTTTATTGATGATTACTCTCGTAAGACTTGGGTTTATTTCTTGAAGTCAAAATATGAAGTACTTGGAAATTTCAAGGAATTCAAAGCCTTGGTAGAAAACCTCTTCGAAAGGAAAATCAAGATACTCGGGCCAGAGAATGGAGGAGAGTACACTTCAAATGAATTTGGAAGCTTTTGCAGAGATGTCGAGATTAAGAGGGAGCTCACTACTCCCTACAATCCTCAACAAAATGGTGTAGCAGAACGAAAGAATAGAACGATTATGGAAGCAATAAAGACTATGATTCACGATCAAGATCTTCCAATGCACTTATGGGATGAAGCAACAAGAACAACAATAGATGTCCAAAACAAATTATCCCATAGTGCACTTGGATTCAAAACTCTCGAAGAAATGTTCACCAGAAAGAAGTCAGAATTAAGCCATCTCAGAATATTTGGTTGTCCAATATTTGTACACATTCCAAAAGAAAAGAGAACTAAGTTGGATCCTTCGGGAAAGAAGGGAATATTTGTTGGACACTGTGAGGTCTCTAAGGCCTTCAAAATTTACATACCAGGTTACCATCATATTGAGATCAACATAGATGTAACATTTGATGAAGATGCAACACTCAAAAGATCAAGGAAATGCCATCTTGAAGAATTATATGAAGAAGAACCTGTAGCTCCCAGGGTTGCAGAACCTGTAAAGGAAGTTGTAGTTACCCCAGACGATGAGATTCCAAAAGATCATGATATGATAGAATCTCAAGAACCTCCCCGTATGACGATCTCTCACAAGAGAAAGCAAGCTTGGGCGAAAGAACTTATTCAAGATGCAGGGAAGTGTGGTGCCCCAAAAGGAACCATGAGACAAAGCAAGAAACCTAAGCCATTCTCCAACTATATGGCCTTGATGTGTGATATCGTAGAAAATGAACCTACTTGCTTTGAGGAAGTCATTCAGAAGAAATAATGGATGGACACCATGACAAAAGAATACCAGTCCATTATGAAAAATGATGCATGGGAAATAGTTCCCAGACTAAAGAACAAATATGTGGTATCTTCCATGTGGATATACAAAATAAAACATGCAACAGACGAAAGTATTGAAAAACATAAGGCAAGATTTGTGGCTCGTGGATTTTCTCAAAATGAAGGTATTGACTATGAAGAAACATTTGCTCCTATAGCCAGATACACTTCTATTAGAACCATCATAGCTCTTGCAACCAAAAATGAAGTGGAAGTTGCACCAAATGGATGTAAAAACTACTTTCTTAAATGGTTTTATTGAAGAAGAAGTGTTTACAAAACAACCACAAGGGTTTGAAGTTGAAGATAGAAAGACTCATGTATGTAGGTTGAAGAAAGCATTGTATGGGTTGAAGCAAGCTCCTAGAGCTTGGTATGGCAAAATTGATAATTTCCCAACAAGCTTGGGTTTTACCAAGAGTAAAGTTGATCCTAACCTATACTTCAAGGTTATAAATGGTGAGCCAATTATATTGCTACTATATGTGGATGATTTATTCTTGACAGGAGAATAAAAGATCTTCATAGATTGCAAGAAGAAGCTCGCTGCAGAGTTTGAGATGAAAGACCTAGGCCCGATGCATTATTTCTTAGGTATTGAAGTTTGGCAGAGCCCAGAGAAGATCTTCCTTAACCAAGGGAAGTATGCAGTTGAAATATTGAAGAGATTTTACATGTTGGAATGTAAATCCATGAACACACCCATGGAAACGAATTTGAATCTCCTAGTTGATACTTCGTCAGAGTTGGTTGATGCTACTCTATACCAGGCAGATATACGCTTTGTTGTGAACACCTTGAGTCAGTATCTGGTGTATCCTAGATGATTCGCATTGTAGCTGCAAATCATGTGATGAGATACCTTAAGGGTACGTTGGATTATGGTCTTTGTTATACTAGAGATCGTGACTTCAGATTGTATGGTTATACTGATTCAGATTGAGCTAGAAGTGCTTCAAACAAAAAGAGCACTTAAGGATGTTGCCTTAGTTTGGGGTCAGCTACAACTTCATGGAAAAGCATGAAGCAATCTAGTATTTCTCTCAGCACGACAGAAGTAGAGTACATTGCAGCATGTCCCGCCAATTGTGAAGCCATATGGCTTCGGAAGTTGTTGATAGGTTTGTTCGATCTAGAGATGGAAGCCACATGATTCTATGTGATAACCATAGCTATATAAAGATGACATAGAACCCAATGTTCCATGATAAGTCGAAGCACATACAAATCTGGTACCACTACATTTGTGATATGGTGCAGAGGGGAGTTGTAAAGCTCCAATATGTTGGCACAGATGAGCAGGTTGCAAATGTGTTGACTAAGCCACTGTCTCGTGTGAAGTTTGATTACTTCCGATACAAGCTTGGTGTAGTCCGAAAGGACCTTCCTCGAAAGGGGGAGTGATGTTGATGATACTGTGGTATCCTGACCAACAACATGTAGCTCCGTTAGGATTTTATATCCTAGGGGATTGATCATCCCTGGGTAGATCTCGAAGGTCCGGTAAGGACAGTTTGTTAGAGTACCTGTGCATGTATATGCCAATTGTGGTCAGTAGTGGTAGCTCCGTTAGGGTTTTATATCCTAGGGAATCTTATGATTCCTGGGCAGATCCCAAAGGTCTGGTAAGGATGGTCTATCAGAGTACCACGTGGTAGCTTGTTAGGATTTTATATCCTAGGGAATCTTATGATTCCTAGGCAGATCCCGAAGGTCCAATAAGGACAGTCTGTCAAAGTACCACGAATGTTGTTGATGCACCTGCCTCATTCTGTTGCCACATGTTGATGATGTTGTTGTTCCAGCTTCGTGTTGTTGATGATGTTGTTGTTCCACCTTCTTGCTATTGATGTTGATGTTTCAACTTCATGTTGTTGATGATGATGTTACTCCAACTCCATGTTGTAAACGATGATAATATTGATGATGAGAAAAACTTTCGATGATTTATATATGTGTCAGTCAGTGTTCCAAATGTCGATGATAATGTTGCCCTCTCCTTCTCTTGATGATTTTGCATTGAGTCATGTCGGTAGAATACCCTTCTCATTAAGGGGGAGTGTTGAAATATTGTAACTTCAAAGAACATTCTAATTATATTTGAGTTATTATTTTATAAATCAAATCCCCTTCTGCGGATTGATCAAGTCGGGTCTTGTATAAGATCAAATCCCCTTTTGTGGATTGGTCAAATTGTATCTGTGTAGTGGTATTTGTAAAGTTGGCCCCTAGTAATTATAAAGTGGTTTTAGCCACTTCTAGGAGAAGTCGGCTCAACCAAGTGAAGAGACACGACCCTAGCGCCATCTCACACTTGTATTTATATGTGAGGTTGGTGTCTCATTTACACACTCACTCATCTAGTGCGCATATCTTGAAGGTAGTTGCAGTTGCAGGAGGAAGGAGAAGAGAGACGCATGCTCAGTATTGGTCTGTCTTTGGTGTTTTGGTTTTAGTCTTGGCATTGTATTGGAAATCTATTATTGAGGAAGTTTTTGTTGGGTTTTCTCCCCCATGAGGGTTTCCCAAGACAAAATGCTACATACCTTGTGATTGTGTTTCTTTCAATGATCCTCTGTATACTGTTGTTTTGGAAATGCATTGAATGCTCATGTAATTTGGAAATAACCTAATAACAATAGTAAAAACTTAACAAATTATCCCATTGAAGAAAGTTGTCTTTACATCCATCCCATAATGGAGACTAAGGATATCACTGCTCTGATGGAAGTGTACCTGGCGACTTGAGTGAAAGTCTCCTGGTAGTCCATTCCCTCCTTTTGGGAGAACCCTCTCGCCACAAACCTTGCTTTGTACTTCTCAATGCTTTCATTTGCAACATGCTTGATCTTGTAGAACCACCTGAAACTCACCACTGACTTCCCCTCCGATCCTGGCACAATGTCTCATACATCATTCTTCATGATGGAGGTGTACTCCTCCACCATGGCATCTTGCCATACCTACTGGTCTACTGCCTCTTGATAATTGGAAGGCTTGGAATCTATGATGTTGCTCATCAATGCCATGTAGTTTGAAAACTTCTTCGGATGTCTACTCACCCTAAATGTGCTCCTAGGAGCCTCAACGTACTCCTAAGCATCCCTCAATGTCCAAATGAACCATCAAGGTCTCCTGACAGAACTGGAAGGAGCCAATGGCTCCTCCTCCTCACTCGAAGGCTGCTACGCTGAACTAGAAGTTGTTGGTGACCTAGACTCAACCTTTGGAGCTTTTTGCTCGTCGTCCTCTGTCATTCGAATAGGCTCATGATACTTCTTGGAAGCAAATTCCTCGAACTTTACATCTCTTCTTACGACTATCTTCCTCTAATCTAGAATGAAGACCTTGTAGGCCTTTGAAGTCTCACTATATCCCACAAACAAACCCTTTCTACTAGAGGGGTCCAACTTGGTACTCTTCTCTACACGTACATGAATATAAACTAAACCAAAAATGCGAAAAATTACTCACCTTTGGTTTCACACCAATGAATGCCTCCTCTGGTGTCTTCTCCTCCAAGAACCTGTGAGGACACTTGTTCTGGATGTAGATTGTTGTGTTGCATGTTTTTTCCCAAAGAAACATCGGTTCGTCTTTCGTCTTGGTCATGAATCATGGCATTAACAATCCCTATGATTGATCGATTCTTTCGCTATGAAACTACATTCTGATGTGGGTTGTACGAAACAATCAACTCCCTCCTGATCCTTGCCTCCTTGCAAAATCCCTTGAATTCCTTGGAGGTATACTCTCCCCCATTGTCCGATCTCAAAACCTTAATCTTCTTCACCTGTTTGGTTCTCAACAAGAGCTTTGAACTCTTGAAACCTGCTAAAAACTTCATCCTTGGTCTTTAGGAGGTAGATCCAAGTTTGGGAAGAGAAGTCATCAATGAAGGAAACATAGTACATGCTTCATGTGATTGATGCTATTGACATCGGTCCACAAGCATTCAAATGCACCACATCTAGGATCCCCTTGGACCTATGCTCACCGCTTGGGAAAGAAGTCTTGGCATGCTTGTCAAGTGTGTACCCTTTCCATACACCATGTTTCTCAATACTGAAATCTGGAAGACCTGTGACTTTCTCCCTCATAATAGGCAATGCCTTGTGATGCATGTGCCACAACTCACACAAGTTGTCTGTGTTATGAACTAGTGCTCAAACAGGTTCACCCTGCAACCTGTATAAACTTCCTTCCCTAACCTCAATCACTTGTGTTGCTTCTAGGCTAGATTCCTTCGACCTGATAGGAATCTGTTGGTTCTTGAACTCTATTGCATAACCCTTATCCTCCATGACTGAAACTGAAATCAAGCTTTTCCTGAGACCTGGAACAAACAAAACATTGTCAAAGTCTAAAGAGTTACCTAACTAAAGTCGGAAGGGAATGGTACCAACTCCTGCTACTGGGTACTTGGCATCATCACCAAGTTCAACCCAAACTCTTGAGTCTTGCTTCGTTAGACTTGAAAGTAACTTCCAGGTTGATGTCATATGCCTAGATGCTCCACTTTCCACATACCAGGCGTTCGTCGAAATCATATTGGTAGAAAGGCAAAATACCATTCAGAATTCCTTCTCGAACTTGGAGACAAACTCGCTCATTTGAGTTTCAACTGAGGCTGCTACTTGATTCTACTGTTGCATCTCTTTACCTTTCTTCTTGTCTGGACATTGTGATGCATAATGCCCTTGCTTATGACATATGAAGCACTTGATTTTACTAAAGTCCTTCCCTGTCTGTGAGGCTAAATGCTCACTCTTTCCCTTAGCCTTGTTGGGTCCTTTATCTTTCCCTTCTTGGTTTGACCAATTAGGGCATGGTCGTTGTCACCCTCCTGTTTGTTGCCCTTTGACTCCATTCAAGTTTCCTTGTGGATACAATCATCCCACACTCTTTCCCAGGAGGGAAGGTTTTCCCGAGCACAAACTTCGTGGACAAATATTTCTAATGGAGGTGAAAACACATTCAGTGCCTTATTTACTAGCTCTTTGTCTTCAACCTTCTCCCCAACTGTTGCAAGCTAGTTATGAATATGTGTGACCTTCATCAGGTAACTGATGATAGTGTTTGATCTAATCATCTCAACAAATCTAAGTTTGTTGTGCAATATCATCTTCCTGTTAATGTTCTCGCTCTAGTAAAGGACAACCAGGGCATCGAACATCTCCTTCGTTGTCTTCTTCTCGGATATGTGAGGGATCATGTGATCTTTAATGGCATCCATGATCATCAACTTGGATTTTACCTCCTTTTTGTTGTGGGCTGCCAATTGCTGCAGAGTTGTTAGTGATGTCACTGCATCTTTCACGATATTCCAAAGATCATTCTCTTCCAACAAGAGAGTAACCCTGACCTTCCAAGATAGAAACTTAGAGGCACCATCCAATCTGTCCTCGAACCTAAGGCTAGTTGATGCCATCTCTGATTTGCACACAAACTGCTACTCTTTAATCTTTTAATTAGAGTAGCTTTAATACCATGTGAATTTTACAAACCCTAGATTATTGTTGTCTTATGCTTCTTTATTAAATAAATTAGATCTCAAATTTACTCAATAACAAAAATAAAAAACTGAGCATGCATCAATCACACAGATGGCTGGAAAATACAACGGAAGCATAAAACATGAAACACAAAATATGTCCTTCAAAATTAGTTTATCATTAAATACTCCAAACTTACAAGGACACCAAAAAATGAGGTTTTATGCCCGTTGATAAAGAAAACTGCAAAACATATCTGAGAAGCCTATTGCACTGACGCATCCATACCACTGTATGACATATCTATACGGAACTGTACAACTATACATAATCACTACCGCGCCTCTGTTCTTCAACCTGCAATCACTGTAGATTGATCCTCTCACTGCTACATTGTTTTCTCTTTTTTCACCTTCGGATGAAACTGTATTTACCCTCTACCTTGACTTGCCTTTATACTTTGGCTAAAACCTTAATCTCTCTGTGAGATCAATGATTGAGATTAGTCTAAATCACTAATGCATTAAAAATGCACTATATTAGACTCAACATTTAATTAAAAGAGTTTCACTTTATAAATGAAGTGAATTACAAAATAGATTTGACTTGGATGACTTCACGCACATTTGATAGAAAACCCGTGCAAAAGTTCTTGTCCGAGCTAAAAACATCAACATTTTAGATACAACTCTTCAAATTACAAATCAAACTATATAACTATTCATCAACATCTACAAGAGAAAGTTATGCAAATCAAGACTTTTACCTCTCTAGATTTGCCAAAAGCTTCTTCTACAATCAAAGGGATTTCTTTTACAACCAAAGTGACTTCTCCAACCATTATACATGAAATGCATAATCATGTTTTTTTGAGGATCTTGAAGACTAGGCCCTTTCCAATATTGAAGCACCATTTTTATATTTGAGTATGAAGGTAATTTCTCTTTATTGTTCTACCTGCCTTCCTCTCCCTCCATCATAATCTAATATATTGCCAAATGTATTTTTTATTGTAATGTCTTTAATTGAGTTCAATTATCTGATTTAATTTTCAAATTTGAATATATATATAGAAAGAGAGTGTATACTTCCATGTTTCTTGAAGGCTGAAAAGGGTTGTCTTGAAAATCATACAAGAATGTGCCTTCTCATTAAGAATACAAGAATAATACAGGATTTCTATTAGAAGACTTACAAAGAGACGCTGCCTAGAATGACATGTAGTGATGGGTTTGGGTTGACTACCAGCAGCTATTGCAGGCACATTAGCTAGTGAAGAGCCTTGCTATTGAGAAAAAATAACAGTAACACATGGAACTTGATGCTCTAACTACTGAGGCCAAGGCGGGGCATGTATCATTTAGTGGTATGGCTTCTGATGATGTTGATTCAAAGACAATAAGGAACATTGAATAATTAGATTCTATTGTCATCAAAGATAAGAGGATTAAATAATTAGATTCTATTGTCATCAAAGATAAGAGGATTAATCAGTTATCCATAACCAATCCACATCAATGGGAAACTAGCATATAGATACATACTAAGCTTAGATTTATTAAGCACCCAAAGAGATAAAAACCTTGAGATTCACTTAATAGATCCAAGGTTAAATGGATGTAAATTACTTGCTTTTTAACTTTATAGGGATGACACATACATATGCCACTACTTTATAGGAATGACACATACATTTGACACAAAACATTACACAAAGACATTAAGTGACAAGGTCACGTCCACACTAGCTGCGAAGATCACTTCTCTTAGTGCGATAAGGATAAGAATGTTGACTTGATTAACTTGCCTTTCAATAATTGTAAAACCCTTTTTCACTAATATAAATTCACAATCCTAATTTCCCTCTGCATTTGCCTTTAGGTGAATTGAGGATTGACCACAATCAATACAAGCATCACCTACAATCACAAATGCCCATCAAAAGTCCTTAGAAACAACGGAACAATCGCACTTAATATATAGAGTATAAATAATAAAAATTTGATGAAATATAGCAAACTCTCGAGTCTCAACAACCAAAGATATCAACATGCTAAGAATTTGATAACAGACATGCCATAGTTCAAATCAAAGAGTCTATAATAAATATTAATATACAATTCATTGTAAAAAAATTAATGCCTTTTTAATGGACGTTGGAAGAAACCTGTTTAATCTCAACACCAATGATGATGGGCATATGATAAGGCCTAAATATAAAATTGGAAGCAATGCCTCTTACCCAGATATGCTCTTGCCATTTGCTAGAAAATCTATGATAATCCCATTTGCTTAGGGAATTTGTACAAACGAGTTGAATTCAATTTTTCATTGTAGGATCTGTAAGAAGGTCAAAGGCTACAGAGGTGAATTCATTTCTAAGAACAAAGATAAAGACGACATATTGTGAACTTTGAAGGTTCATTCTTCTAACAACATTTGTGGTCCATGAGAAAATAGGGAAACCGACAATAGTGCATAATGCTACAAGAAAATTATTCGATCTCCTCAATCATAGAATCTGGAATATTAACAATAGCTTCCTCCACCTCATAAACAAACTTAAATTTTTTCAATTACTTGAATTCTACTAGAACAGAACTATCATCAGACTTTATCAGGATCCATTTGCTTTGAGGTGTTGATTTACCTGCCGAAATACCACCTATTTCTAATTATTGGAACCACATCAAGTATAAGAAGAATTAGTGAATTCTACAGTACTAATGTTCCACACTAATGCTATAGCTCATGCATTCTTCATTAGAAAAAGTAAGAAACAGGATATGGTCTATAACATAAGTTGTTGCCATATCATGAGCTATTTTAGATGCAACTCTTCAGATTATTTTTCAGATTAAATAGTTGTACCTCTATGTTGATGAGGATGCTAACATTTTCTTGACTCTTTACAAATTCCAAACAAGCAAACAAATTCAGGTATATCCCCACACCTGTGTCACCTGACATGGGGACACAGGACACGGAGGACACGAAAATACGAGTATCCGACACGGGCACGACGACCCCCAGAAACAAGACACGAAGGACACGTTATATATATATATATATATATATATCAAAATTTAAATTATGAATTATACATGCAAAGACGAAATAATTAAACTGTAAACATTTACATGATGATGATACAAATTCAATCATACAACTAGTACTAACTTAGTAACTACTAAGTTACTAAGTTACTAAGTTACTAACATAAATGATGGCATTGCCAACTCAACACCGTTGTCCAAACTCATATCATCATGAAACTCATCCCACATCTTTGTCTTTCCCTTCAACCACTCTTCTCTTTGCCCAGTGTCTGCAAATAAGATAGAGAGTAGTGTGCACATACACCACTAAGTCACTTGACACGATGACAAAGAGAAGAGTTCAACAGAAGAGATTATACTTGAGTGAAGGGTACATTTTTACTGGGGTCATGACAGAAGAGTTCAACAATCAATGCCACCAACATCGAGGTACATAAAGGGCATGGTGCCCTTGATTACATGCCAGTTCCATACCCTCTTACATGATATAATCCAGTGGAAACATTGCAATCCTGTCAATCTAGAAATCCTGAAAATCGTTAAGTCTGCTAAATTTTGAATGGGACCTAAAATTCTACTTTCTCCATATGAAGTCCAATGAGGTTGGAACCACTCTCAAGCATCCTGAAACAATTAATGGTAATGTTAAAAATTTAAGTAAAATGATGAAAATGAAAGTTAAAAGAGAATATTACTAGGGTGGGTGAAATGGAGGTGGGGACCTCTTTAAATAGAATTAGTATGGCAAAATAACCCTAAGTTGCACACTGAAACACCTCATAGTTGCAACTTGCATGAGAAAACATGAGCCAGGGTCCTTTTCTGAGCAGGACACATGTCCTATTTTCAGGACATGCGTGTCCTGTGAACATGACACGTTCTAAACACGTATCCGACACGTGTCCTACAGTTTCGTGTCCGACACGAGGGGGGGTTTGGACGTGTCAGGTGACTTAGCCCCACACTAGTATGTACATGATTTCTTAAAAGATCATAACCATCTACATCATATACTATAAATGTTTGTTGCACAGCCCAAGAAATCCATATCAAAGCCCTCTAAAACTGAAACAAAATGAATAAAAGTAGGATATGGAAGAATTTAACTAAATGAACATGTTATGTAGGCAATGCGAGAAACAAGGGACACAAACAAGGGACACTAAAGGGAAAAGATATGTACATGGAGGTGAGAACAGCCATAATAATCTTCCAAGCCACATGGAAGTTGTTATTATTGGCATCCAGTTTGCTGAGTTTCTCTGTGAAGTTGGGGATTTTGCCGATATGACTAATATTAACAACCAGCTACAATGGTGGACCATTTTCGGTACCAATGTAGAGAACTTATCTGCTATAAAAATAAGAATATTCATTGAAATATACACAAGAATAGTATGTGAATCAAGAATTTGTCTCTCTAGTTTTGCTAAAAGCTTCTTCTACAATCACAGGGATTTCTTTTACAATCAATGGGACTTTCTCCAAGTTGTACATTGCAACCATAGGGCTCTTGTGGTTATGTGTCAAACCACTAGATATCAAATGTTTATTTATGTTATGCTTGAGGATCTCGAAGACCAATCCCCTTTTTTATATTGGTACTCCATTTTTATATTGGAGCACGAAGGTAATTTTTGTTTTTGTACACAAATGTATCCACTCTCTCCATCCTGATCTAATCTATTGCCAAATGTATATATTTTTTATCGTATTATCTTTACTTGTGTTCACATATTTCAGTATATATGTATACATCCACTTCCCTATTTCTTGAAGGCTGGATAGGGTTTTTTCCAAAATCTTACCTATTCTAAGAACCTTGAATATTTTCACCTTTAAATTAACTTTAAACAACGGAAACAAACCCAACAAGAGTGGATGAAGGTACTCATTTTGGAAAAAAATTACTCGAAGAAAAATATCAAGGAGATCTTTCAAGAAAACTGTTCGCATGAAAACAGTTTCAGATTTCACCGAACATCCTAAAAAGAAGGAGAGATGTACAACCACCTAATATCTAATACTATATATACGAAGGGTGAAAATGCATTGCAATGTTAATTGTTATCTAATATATTAAATACAACTTCATCACTACAAATAATTTCAATATACAAAAATCCTATTTCAAGCATTTCTTTTTTATGAGACTATTTACACCTTTGGAGCAATTCAAGGGCATTCCATACATCCATCAGTACTTTTTCATGAATTTTAGGAAACAAACTGTCACACCGTAACAATCAAGATCAATAGACAATTACAAGATCTGTTAGAATAAGGGCATTCCCATATACTCACCCGTCTCCTGGAATATATGTTAATCATTGCAGCAAGAATTATAGACAAATGTCAAGATTGGTCAATAATCGTGAACATTGGAATCTTTCACCTCATGAACTAGACACTCAGAGCATTGGATGTTGCCCTGTTAAAGGCAACACTAAAGTCCCACAACAAAACAATTCTAGGCAATGGTTACATTTATCCCTCCAAGTGCCTTACCAAGCACCTTTTGAGTTATAATACCAGATACAACTATGCACTGAAATCCAAGATGGAACAATTATAATTATTAATAATAATAATCTAATTTTAAGGTCACAGCCAAGTCAAACACCAAACTGGTGTATGAGACCCCCTTGTTTGTGGAACAAGGCACCCCCTCTGCGCAGCGATTTGACTGTTAAGTCTATGGAGGTGTACATACCCTACCTCCTCTGGATTTGAACCCGTAACCTCTAAGGAGAAAACACATGTTCTTAACCATTATAATGTATCCACATACTTGAGGTCACTAAGACATGAATCCATACTAAATGTTCCATGAACAATTGAAAAAGAAAGGAATTCTTGCACAATTAATAGAATAAAAATTGAAAACAAATTTAAAACTTGGATCGAGTCCCATTAGAATCATTAAATCGATTTATGACTGTTGCAACAAGGTAGTTTTGACCTATCGATATACTACGTCTTTGTCTGTCTATCCATAGTGTGTATATATATCTTTATCTTTGACTGTATCTCTATCTATCTCTCTATATGTTTCTGTCTCTCTAGCTATCGGTCTATCCTTCTATCTCTCTATCTGTATCTCTGCCTGTCTGTTTGTGTATATGTATCTACCTATTTGTCTGCATCTCTGACTACCAAGCAACAAGGAATTATACATCACAAATCGATCGGCACATCTTTAGTACATGGAAAGTGTTGCTACAACAACCCAGTGTATATCCAGAATGTCTTTTGTATACTCGGGACACCCTTTACTGCAAACGATTATCTATGTGTGTTACTTGACGTATCACATAATCAAATATGTCGTTGTGATTATATACAAGAGTAGTTAACAGAGGTAACAGAACCTTGATGCTGACATTGAATGTCCCCCCAACAACCTGTAAAAGTTAGTCTATAAGGGATGGTATTTCCTCTTAAAGTGATAGTCAGTTCACCCTGAAAGCCAATGGGAAAGTTGGAGTTCACTTCAGTACAAGAATCCCGTCATTCCCAAGTCAGAAAATGAGAATGTCTCAGGGAAAAATGTTATCAACAAATGAATGCAATGCATGAAAAATCTGCTAATGCTTATTTACACATTGGATTAGTTGAATAAAGCAACAAAGAACTTCAGTCCTGATAGCAAAATAGAAGGCTTTCTCATGGTATCTTGAACTGTTTCCCTTTATCCATCAAACAAACTAAGGTGTCTTTATCCATCAAACAAACTAAGGCGGGACCTATGGTGAGCTGAGAATTTTAAGCCAATTTCAGCACAACAACCTTATTAGACCTCCAGGGATCTTCAATTAGGGTAGTACCATTCGTACTTGGTTTTGATTATGCAGAAAATGGACCTCTCAGAGAGTTTTATGGTGGTTTAATCATGAAAAAATAAATCATAACCTCATGTTCATCCTTCCTAACATCATGTCAGAGACTCCATATCTGTCTTGATGTTGCCATGGGATTGCAATATATACATGAATTCAAATAGCTGAGTTATGTTCAGAAGTTAGAACATTATCATGAGAAACAATTCTGTTGAATGCAGGATTGAAGGCCAAGATAACAAATTTCAACATGGGGGATTAGGCGTTAAGAAGCTGCACGCGACCTGGAGTGCTGCGCGCAATCTGGAAACTCTCGCGCTGGTTTTCTCATGGAGCCGAGTGATGGGAGGGGGCCGTCGCCCCCACCCCCACCCCCTCCATACGAATATGCTAGGGCCTTCCAAGCAATGGTGGCCTCCTTAGTGAAATCTGTAAAGAATCAGCCCACTCAGTTTGTCAAGAAGCTGGTAGAAATGCCCAAAATCGCGCTCCCTCCCACCTCAGCAAGAAGAAAAGCCATAGCTTTGGCCGATCGAGGGTTAATCGATCAATTTACATGAATATGGCCGTCTCCCAGGATGGTTGCTATTTGGATAGAGAAGAACTGGAGGCCTCTCATCAAAGGCTCAATTTCTCATTATTTTTGCGGCCGAGGGTTCTTCACGTTTCTCTTTGAAAACAAAGAAGACAAAGATTTGATATTCAGAACCGAACCCTATTTCTTGGGTGCCAGAGGAATGTATTTAAATAAATGGACTCCAGATTTCAGCTCGGAGAATGATGTGCTCTCAGCAGTTCAAGTATGGGTTTGCTTGCCTGATTTACCCCTTCACTGCTGGAATGACGATGCATTCGGTTGTATTGGCAACTCCATTGGATGTTACATAGATCGTGTTGAGCCAAAGGAGAACATCTTCTCATTGCAAGAATTTGTGTTGAGGTTGACCTGGAAAAAGGAATCCCCGAAGCAGTAGTAATCTCTTTAGACAATTGGCAACACATCCAACAATTCAACTATGAGCGGCTGCCCTTCAAATGCAAGATCTGTCATGATTATGGACATTTTGCACGGAACTGTAAGAAGGCAGATCCAAACCCAGCTGGCACTAGGAAAGAAGATTAATGGCAAGCAGTTTCTCAAAATTTTAGAAATGTTGGGAACAGGGCACCCTCCACTTCCGCGGGACCTTCAAACACTAGATCCAAATCTCCCATTAAAGCCAATGAAAACCCTCGGAAATTTGGACCAGCTGCATCTCAAAACAACTTTGAGTCCCTTTCTCAATTAGCGGACTCAAATGTAGATGCCCTTCGAGGCCAATGCAACATCAAAATAAACAGTAAGGAGCCGCCTTCAGTGCAAGAGACTCCTCAGCCACAGGTGAAGCATCCGGCAAACCAGAAGTAGAGAGAGGACAAATGGGTAGCTTTCAAAATTCCTAGGTTGGAGGGGATCGACTCACAAGACCCCCGAATGGAAGACACCAAAGCTTTCAAGGATGGTAAAATCGCCTTCTCTGAGGCATGGTACAATTCAAAGACAGAAAGCTTAGGAGAAGAAGGACAGGATGGTTGAGCATCAAAGGAAAGACAACTACGCAAATCTAGTAGACAATCATCTTGAACGGTTAGGGAAGAGCAAGCAAACAAGGACATCCTCTTGGGATCACAACAAACATTGACAAGTATGGTTGGAGCAAGCACAAAGCACACAAGAAAACCAAGCGAAGGTGCAACAAATAAAGGGGGCACCCACTCTAACCCTCTGAAATAATGATCTTGGTCTCCTAGAACTATAGGGGTCTAGGCAACGGACCCAAAACTTTGGCTGTCAAAGATCTGGTTAAGTCCGAAAATCCTAGTATTCTCCTCATTCAGGAGACCAAGATGAGCTCCGAAGAAGTCATAAAACAATGCAAATCCTTTTGGCGCAACGACAATCATTTAGCAATGGATGCACAAGGAGCCTTCGATGACCTATGTACTTTATGGGACAAGCAAGAGGTATGCTTGGAACACCAATGCCATACTCAACATTGGATTTTTACTAAATTAAAACACATTCGCAACAATGTATGTTATTCAATATTCAATATATATATGCCAAATAACCCCGTAGAGAAAGCAAAATGCTAGAACTCCCTTCTTAGTTTAAGAAATTTAGACCTCTCCAACAACAACATCATTGCAGGTGATCTTCATATAATCTGAAATAGTGCGGAAAAAAAGGAGGGATTTCTGGTCACGATCCTTTTAGAGACTTATTGGAAGAGCTCATTCAAGATTGGGATCTTCTAGATATCCCCCCAGCGCAGCAAGTTCACCTGGACCAACATGCATGTCGAATTTGGGCACATAGTTGCAAGATTGGACCACTTTCTTGTCCACAACAGTTTCCTCCTTCAAAATGCCTCCATTAAATCCTACATCCTTCCCTCGCTAATCTCGGACCATAAACCGATTTCCCTCCATCTTCAAGCCCTCCCAAACTATGGTCCTCTCCCCTTTCATTATAACCCTCAATGGCTCAAATACAAAGAAGGGAACGATTTGATCCACTCAACTTGGACTACCTAGATTCCGAGCACCGCGGTGTATATTTGGGAGTAGAAGCTTATACTAGTCAAACAAGCTTTAAGGCATTGGGAAAAATCTCTCCTTACCTCCCTGATCAAGGAGAAAAAACTCCTCAAAAGCAAACTGGATGCACTACAAAAAAACTCTGAGGTAACCGAAGTAACTTCTTAGATACAAAAAGTTGAAATGGAGCTACAATGTAAAAAACAACAAGCCTTGAAAAGGGAAGAAGAGTACTGGAGATTGAAGTCTCGAAGTCTTTGGCTTGAAGTACGTGATAAAAACACCAAATTTTTTCACAATCAAGCTAAACTTCGGCAAACCAACAACAATGTCCAAAAAATAATATAGGAAGATGGCACGACGTTAAGCGAATTTAAGAAAATAAAGCAACAGCCCGGGACTTCCCAACCCTCTACTCAAATGGTGAAGAAGCAGAGCCTTCAAGTATACACTTTAGGTTTGAAAACATCCCTAATATGGTCACTAGAGAAGAAAATGTAGATCTTATGAAACCAATCTCCAAAGCTGAAATATCACAAGCAATCTAGAGCCTTGAACCTGAAAAAGCACCTGAGCCAGACGACTTCTCCATCTCCTTCTACCGCTCCTTTTGGGATACCATCAAATCTGATCTGAAAAGAATACTCGGATGTGTTCACCACTCCTTAAGGATTGGGGGGAACACAAACTCCTCATTCCTTGCTTTAATCCCCAAAGAAACAAATCCTACCTCCTTCTCCCGATTCTGGCCAATATCCTTGTGCAACTCTTCCTATAAAATTCTCACCAAAATCATAGCCAACTGATTGAAAAAAGTCCTCCCAAAGCTAATTTCCCCAAAGCAAGGCAGATTCATGCAGGATCGGAAAATTATGGATAATATAGTCTTGGTTCAAGAGGCAATACACACAAGCTACTGCGCAAAAGGAAAAGGTATGGTTTTCAAATTAGATATGGCAAATGCTTTTGATCGTGTTAGACATTCCTTTCTTTTTCAGGTTATGGAACGCTTTGATTCAGTGAAAATTTCATAAAAAGGATTTCCACGTGCATTAGCAGCCCTTGGATTGCTCCCCTGGTAAATGGCAGACCATCAACCTTCTTTCAAGCCAGCAGAGGCCTTTGACAAGGCTGTCTTCTTTCGCCTCTTCTCTTCATCGTTATAGTTGATTCCCTTAGCAGAACATTGGAGCAAGAGCGTGAGAACGGGAACCTACCTGCACTTCAGATTGCATGAAGAGTCGAAAATATAAACCACTCACAATTTGCAGAAGACACCCTCTTTTTAGGAGGAGCTTCATCTATCATTACGACCAGGTTCAAAGGCATTGTGGACTCTTTCCTTGATGCCTCGGGCGAAGAAGTTAACAACAGAAAATGCCAAACCATTGGATGGAATGCTTCACCTAGAACTATGAGATAAATAGCTCAAGTGTTCCAATTTTCCATTGCAGAAGACGGATCCTCCTTCAAGTATTTAGGGATCCCAATCTCCCTACTCGCAGGTCTGGCAACAAATACTAGAAAAAATCGGCAAGAAGCTCACTCACTGGGCACCCAATGGTTGAACCCAACGGCTAGAGTAGTTCTTATCAAAGTTGTTTTATCGACGCTCCCAATCTATCAAAGCTCAGCGCTTTTGGCCCCCAAGTGCATCGCCAATCAAATGGCCACAAGAATTCGATCCTTCCTCTGGAAAGGAGGGAAAACAAACCAAAAAAAGTTTCATTTAGTTAATTGGAACCAGGTTATGAGTGACAAAAGCCATGGCGGTTTGGGCATCAAGGAACCAACGGTGACTGATTACTGACAACTCTACTTGGTGGAAGCAAGCAATATGGCAAAAATATTTCCGTGGGAACAGACTTAAAAACGATGACTTGCAAGTTAAAGTGGAAACAAGTTCCCTAATCTTCAAACTTTTACTCGTTGTCAGGCCTTTAATTAGTGCCAATCTCAACTGGATTCCCGACAATGGGCGCCAAATCAATATTTGAGATGATCAAATAATGGAAGCGAAGAGGCACCCCCTAATAGAACCACTTCTTCCTCTTCGCTCTTGAAAGACGGATCAAGGACTCATCACTCTTTTCGATATCTCTGAATGGACAAGCGATGGCATGTGGGACAAATGGAAATCGTTTTCTCCTCTAGAGCACTTACAACCTCTCCTCAAACCTCTCTTCAACTCTCTACAAGGGTGCACCCCCAAAAATCGTTTCACCATTGATTCTAGCGGATGGGGAAATGCAGATTACACAGTAAAAAGAGGCTTTCATTACCTTGTTGATGCAAAGTTACACCACCCTCGATCTAGTCTATGGAACCAAATCTGGCACTCGGATGGCATGCCAAAAATAAAAAATTTATGTTGGCTCTTGGCCCATAAAAATATCCTCACCGCAGAAAACTTACAGAAACATGGGATACATGGCCCTTCATGGTGCATTTTATGCGAAAACATAGAAGAAAGCATCGACCATCTGTTTCTCGAATGTGCTTACACCAAGGAAATATGGAGACTCGTCTTGGGTGTTGAGATTTGGGTACCTTGAAGAGTGGTCCCCTTGTGTTTGTGAGTCTCTAAACACAAAGGGGGAAATATTTGACCCTCACCACTTTACTTTATGTTATAAAGTCACTTTGACTTTATAACAAAGTCACTTTGACTTTATAACGTCATTAATGACAAAGTACTTTAAGTTATAAAGTCACTTTAATTTTATAGTGTCATTAATGAAGGAAAAATGACTTAGGGGACTCAAGTCATCTTTGAGATTTAATCTCAACCATTGATTGGAGGTTTGGCCTAAGATTTAATCTTGGCCATTGGTTTTCTAGGTTAGCCTAAGGATTAGGCTAAAGGAGGCAAAGGGGCAAAAGTGAGGCTCATTCATTAACTTGGAGATGAGAGTGAAGTGAGGAAGAGAGATTTTGGTCAAGTAGGGCGCACTTTGTGAGGAGGGGCGCACAAACTTGGGTGAGGAGTTTTCATGGAGAAGGGGCACAGCCAAGGAGAGGGCACACTAGTTTGTTGAAGGGGGCGCACCTAGAGAGAGGGCGCACCATTGAGGGAAGAAGGGTGCACTAGGGAGGCGCATTCCTCAAGACAACAGGCAGGGAGGCGCATTCTCCAAAGCAAGTAAGCAGCGAAGAGGGTGCACTTATCAAGAGAAGGTGGTGCACACTTCAAGGTCACAGGCACATATATCAAAGCTTTGTTGGCACTTGGTTCAAAGAATTTTGTACAGTCAACTAAAGCTAAGTTGGCTGATTTTCCTTGCTGTATTTTTCTTTTTAAACTCCATAATAAATCTGCTCTCAGACTGGTTTTCCCCATTGGGGTTTACCGTTTTTCCAGGGTCATGTTGACCAAAAACATTTGTGTTCATTTGTTATGGTTTGCATATTTACTTATCAGCTGTAGGTGTTAAAGTTCCTAGAGGGTATTTACTGTTTTGTGAAGTTTTTTATGTGCTAACAAAGGACAGAAAACTTCATAATTAAATCATTTAAAACAACAATCACAAAAGAGCAGCAAATCACATCCTACAGGCCAATTTCAGTGGACAGAAATTTCAGTCCTGTAGCTGTCCTAAAACAGCAGCAAAAACAGTCCTGATTTAACCTTGAAAATAGTGCCTAACTTGGTCAAAGACAGACCTGTTAGGCAGACCTATAGGAACCTCAAAATTCTTGATGGTATCAGAGCCTAAGCACATGTGAGTTGGCTGATATAGTTGCAAAGATTTCGCATATTTTTCACTTGTTGGGAAGCTTTGTTTTCACACTTGAGTTTTTTGTGTTGGAGGCAGTTTTTCTTCTTCACCTCACAATAGTTAGCATCAGTATTGTTTGGTCAGAGTAGCATCAGTTTTTAGCGTCAGATGGCAGCCATGTCGGTGGCAGGTTTGAGGGTGGAGGATAGGCTAGCGGGGGCTAGTAATTGGTCTCCATGGAAGGCCAAGATAGTCTTGATCTTGGAGGAACTTGAGCTATGGGTTATTGTGGAGAATCCCGTGGTTCCTCCTACAGATGCAGTGCTCATGGCTGAGTTCCGGAAGAGGAACATCAGTGCCAAGAGGACTATCCTTGATGTGGTCAAGGACCATATCATTCCTCACATTTCTGGTAAAGAGTTTGCATTTCAGATGTGGCAGTCATTATGCAGTCTTTACCAGAGTCCTAACCAGAACCGGAAGATGGTGCTCCAAGAGAAGTTAAGGGGCACCAAGATGACGAAGACAGATTCAGATACCTCATTCCTCACGAGATTTTCTCAAATTCGTGATGAGTTGGCAACGGTTGGAGAGATAGTAGATCCCTCGGAGTTGGTGAGGACAACCTTAAATGGCTTTTCCAAACCTTGCGAAAGTTTTGTACAAGGCATCGTGGCAAGAGAGCATATGCCCAGTTGGGAGAGGCTCTGGGATGAATTTGTGCAGGAGAAACCTAGAGTTGGCTCCGGATCTTCTAGTCAGCAGTAGGGTGGGGATGGTGATGAGGGTGATCTTGCTCTTTTGGCAAAGGACAAGAAGAAGACCAAGCAGGGGCCCAAGGGTGGGGCCAAACAGCAACAACAAAGAGGAGGTGAGCAGTAGAAGGATATGAGCAAAGTGAAATGCTTTGCTTGTAACCAATTGGGGCACTATGTTGGACAGTGTCCCAACAGGAAGAAGAAGAAGCAGGGTGGTATTGCAATGGCATCAGAAGAGGACGAGTTTGCCTCTCAGTTTGAGAGGGAGTGTTCCTTGATAGTTTGTTGTTTGACAGTTGCGTCACCATCCAACGTCTAGTAGATTGACAGTGGAGCACATGCCAGGTGTGAGAGAGCACTTCACTGATCTCAGAGATACAGAGATCAAGTTGGAGAAAGTGCTTGGAGACGACACCATAGTCAGAGCAGTTGGGCATGGCACAGTTTCCTTTCAAGGGGAGTTGATTTCACCCTTGGTGTTCAGGGATGTATTGTATGTCCCGGGGTTGAAGAAGAATCTCATTTCAGTTTCCTCCATCCAAGAAAGGGGGTTTGAGGTGTCCTTTAGAGGAACAGAGGTCCTCATTCACCCTAAGGGGTCCAGTATCACTTATGGCAGAGTGACTGGGACACGAGAGGGGAACCTGTATAGATTGTTTTTTCAGCCTTTGTATGCTTTGGCGAGTAGCAACAACAACAGTCAATTGTGTGAGCTATGGCATCAGAGGATGGCTCATTTGCATCATGGAGCTCTGAGATTGCTAAGAGAGATTGTGACAGGTTTGTCACGGTTCAACGTTTAGCATCAAGAGGTATGCAGAGAGTGTGCTCTTGGGAAGTACACCAAGACTGTCTTTCCCAACAATGACAGTAGATCAGCTGGGGTACTAGACTTGATACACAAATGTGTGTGGGCCCATGTCACGAGTTTCCTTGGGTGGTCGGGAGTATTATGTTACTTTCATTGATGACCACTCCAAAAATACCTAGATCTATTTCCTTAAGACCAAGAGCAAGGTCTTCAAGAGGTTCCAAGAGTTCAAAGCTTTTGTGGAGAACCAGACAGGAAAGAAGATCAAGTTTTTGCGGTCGGACAATGGAGGTGAGTATACCTCCACAGAGTTTGCAGACTTTTGTACCCAATAGGGTATTAGAAGGCAATTGATCGTTCCTTACAACCCGCAATAGAATGGGGTTGTAGAGAGGAAGAACAGGGCCATAGTTGGTGCAGCAAGATCGATGTTGCATGATCAGGCACTACCATTCTACTTATGGGCAGAGGTTTGTAGTACTACAATATATCTGCAGAACATGAGTCCCCATAGAGCTTTCGAGAGGAAGACTCTTGAGGAGGCCTTCACTGGGAGTAGGCCCGATGTTGAGCACTTACGCATATTTGGGTGTTTGACGTTCTCTCATGTCCCCTCAAAGAAGAGGACAAAGCTAGATCCCACAACAGAGAAGGGTATTCTAGTGGGATACTCAGAGGTCTCTAAGGCCTACCAGATCTACCTTTCAACATAGAGGAGAGTGGTGGTGGGGGAGAGATGTAAGATTCGAGGAGGATAGAGATTTACGGAGATCTCTTGAGTTGAGAGATGGAATTGAGGAGGTCCCATAGATATAGAGTGATGCATCGCAGGGGACACAGCCTCAGGTGTCAAGTACACCTAGTTCAGGGGTCACTAGTCCACTCATAACAACTTCAGGTTCACAGTTGCCGAGTATACAAACAATTGGTGCAGGTGCTTCAGGGTCACAAACTACTTTGAAGAGATTTGTGCATGAGACTCAAAGGCATGGGGAGACTACTCCACGAGAGGTTACTTCAAGGAAGAGGAAACTGACATGGTTTCAGGAGACCCTGAAGGAAGCCAAGGAGTATGTTGGAGAGCCTAAGAGGTAGATGAGAGAGAGCAGGGCGCCAGAGAGGTTTGGGTCCCACTTGACTATGGTGACGAGCAGATCAAATTCAGAGGCCACTTTTGATGTGCAAGTTGCAGACTTACTCACCGAGTCCTTGCCAAGGGGAAAGGATGTCCATTTCAAGGACAAGTTGGGAGTGGTGAGTGACACTTTCTTCAGTAAGAGGGAGTGTTGAGATTTGGGTACCTTGGAAAGCGGTCCCCTTGTGTTTGTGAGTCTCTAAACACAAAGGGGGAAATATTTGACCCTCACCTCTTTACTTTATGTTATAAAGTCACTTTGACTTTATAACATCATTAATGACAAAGGACTTTAAGTTATAAAGTCACTTTGATTTTATAATGTCATTAATGAAGGAAAAGTGGCTTAGGAGACTTCAGTCATCTTTGAGATTTAATTTCAACCATTGATTGGAGGTTTGGCCTAAGATCTAATCTTGGCCATTGGTTTTCTAGGTTAGCCTAAGGATTAGGCTAAAGGAGGCAAAGGGGCAAAATTGAGGCTCATTCATTCACTTGGAGATGAGAGTGAAGTGAGGAAGAGAGATTTTGGTCAAGTAGGGCACACTTTGTGAGGAGGGGCGCACAAGCTTGGGTGAGAAGTTTTCATGGAGAAGGGGCACAGCTTTGAGAAGAAGGGGCACAACCAAGGAGAGGGCGCACTAGTTTGTTGAGGGAGGCGCATTCCTCAAGACAGCAGGCAGGGAGGCGCATTCTCCAAAGCAAGCAGGCAGCTAAGAGGGCACACTTATCAAGAGAAGGTGGCACACACTTCAAGGTAGCAGGCTGCTACAGGAAGGGGCACAAATCTCTAGGAGAAGGGCACATATATCAAAGCTTTGCTGGCACTTGGTTCAAGGAATTTTGCACCGTCAACTAGAGCTCAGTTGGCTGATTTTCCTTGTTGTATTTTTCTTTTTAAACTCCATAATAAATCTACTCAGAGTGGTTTTCTCCATGGGGGTTTTTCCAGGGTCATGTTGACCAAAAACACTTGTGTTCATTTGTCATGGTTTGCGTATTTACTTATCAGCTGTAGGTGTTAAAGTTCCTAGAGGGTATTTACTGTTTTGTGAAGTTTTTTATGTGCTAACAAAGGACAGAAAACTTCCTAATTAAATCATTTAAAACAATAATAACAAAAGAGCAGCAAATCACATCCTATAGGCTAGTTTCAGTGGGCAGAAATTTCAGTCCTGTAGCTGTCCTAAAACAGCAGCAAAAACAGTCCTGATTTAACTTTGAAAACAGTGCCTAACTTGGTCAAAGACAGACCTATAGGAACCTCAAAATTCTTCATTGAGAGCTCTATGGCAAAGACTGTCTTGGCCTGTCTCTGTTGCTGATCTCTTCTCAAGATGGGGCCGCCACTACCTTGGAAACTTCTCCAATAAACCTACCTTCCGTCGTTTCTGGGCTGCCTCCCCTAAATACATCTGCTGGAATGTTTGGCTAGCCCGAAATAAAAGAATCTTTAGGGGAGAAACGGCTAGTGCCAAACAAACAACAATCAGAGCATGTGCCACTTTATCCGATTATATGAAATCCAGAGTCCATTGGAAAGGACAAAAAATAGACAATCAGGAAGCTAGCTGGATGACCACTTTCCAGCTGACAACAAGCCAACCTTCAACCAGCACTCCAAAATGGGCCTTAACGTCTGACTAAGGAAACCTTCCATGACTGGCAATTACCGCAACAGGGCCACGTTCTCTTCTTCGATGGAGCTTTATGACGCAACCCAGGGGCGGCAGGCGCGGGGGTATAACGGAGGAATCATTATAAAATTTGCTTGGGGGCGGGGTATCATGACCAACAATGAAGCGGAAGCCTTCGCTCTATATGAAAGCATCAAGTTGGCTCTTCTAAACAAAAATCTGTAGAATAAAAATATGTGGCGACTCCATGATACTCATCAGAGCCATCATCAAACAGAATATGGCAGGAAGTAACATTTATACAGGCGTTCTATTCCGAATCCAGGCTATTCTTCGCCAATTTGAAAGCTACACGTTGCATCATATTAAGAGGGAATTAAATTCGTTGGCAGACCATCAAGCCAAGGAAGGATCCACTCTAAAATAGGTGAAATTAAGATCAACGAGGACTTGAAATCCCTTCTGGTTCCTTAAACGCCCATTAATGATCAAGTTCAAAAAGGAATTAAGGCATCCTTGGATCTTTATCTCTGCCCTCTCCAAAGGACGTCGATGTGATTATCATCTTCAATGTCGCGCGTGTGAGAACAGTTCATCCTCCCTCGATGTAATGGACAAGCTTTAGAACCCTTTGCATTTAGGCAAGCCCAACCAGAGCTTGGACGAAGAAGCCATCCTACCACTGGCGAGACAACATAGAACTCTCCTCTCTTACTCGGTATGCATCCATTCTCTTTATGGCAATAGCACCTACAGTGATTTTGTAATTTCAATCAAAGAAACACGGATATCCTCAAGAAATCGCCAGGCTATTCCACTCTCTGGCTTTGTAATTTCACTGGACCAATTTACCCTCTCAACCGGCTCCAACTCAGTGTTGTAATCTCTATATGGATTTTAAATTTGATGTCCCTCTTAAAATACGGGCCCATCTTCCCTAATCGTAATCGCCCTTCTACTCTGGAGTTTGGGAAATCGGTGGTAAGCACCACCACTACCTACAGGATCGTCTACCCTCCACTCAGCAAAAACTGCAAAGATAATTTCAATATTGTTGAATCCGTTGGGGTTCCAAACCAGGTCGACTGTGGCTCCAGCCCAAGATTATGCTGGCAGACAGCGTTGGATTCCAATTCAGAGAGGCTACACTCTTCCAGCATAAAGTCCAAGGTTCATTGGAAGAAGGGACATCTTACTCAGCTCAAAATTACCACCAGGAGGCAAACCCCAGACCGCCACAGATTAGAAGCCTTGTTGGGCACAATGGAGCCATCTATGTCTGATATAAATAGAATTTTAAGAAGACATGATGATATGGCCGAGGGCAGTAGAATAAGTTACACTCAAATCGACAGCAAGGTGAACCAAGTTGACAGCAAGGTTATAGGACATGAACAATTTTTTTTGACATTGCTCCAACAAGTGGAAGCTTCAGAGCAGGAAAGACAAGAGGCAGCTGAATTAAAACAAGTTTTTGCAGCTCTTACGCAGTGAGTACAAGCTCTGGAGCATGAGAATCAACAGTTGAGAGCTGTCACCTCGCCACATCGTTCACATTCAGGCTCCAATTTACAACAGTCAGCAGAGCAACCTCCGGAGGACCATTCCGAGCCACAGGGAGACAGAGACATTGCACCCATGGAAATAAGGTCAAGAACCCAATCAAGGGGAAATACAGGCAGCACTTGATAATGAAACTGAAGTTTAATTATGTATGTACACTGCATTTTGATCTTAGGGCAGTTTATTAAAATTTACAGCAGGACTGTCTGAATGTACAAGAAGACAAATAGTTTTTTTGAGAACAGTTTCATAGTGTCGGACTCATGCTATAAAGAGCCGATTTTTGTATCTTCCTTCTGCGCAGTTCTGCTTCGGCTCGGCTTATATATATATAATCCTATTCAGTCCCTTTAAAAAAAACAAATTTCCGAATTTTGTATCTTCCTTCTGCGCCGTTTTGCTTCGGGGCGGCCAACAAATTTCAACTTGGGAACCAAGGATAAAATCTCACCTATTCCTGGGCACATAGGTCCTCGATACCTTTCTCATGGTCTAGTGACCATACAAACCGATATCTACGCCGTAGGCCATAGGTCCTCTGTTGGAAGTTAGCAATCCAATAGAAAAATTGACAGGCTGGATTGATTCTTCATTGCATTAAGTATAATCCGTAGACCTGGGTCTAGTGATAGCATACCCCTTTCAGGGAGGTAAAGGAACCTTCCTATTTTATTTGAAATACACGATCTGTTAATACACATGAAACCCTACACTTTATTACGTTAGGGGATTTCCCTTTCAGTTTTGCCTGCTGATAGATTTTTGAAACACTAAAAAAACAAAGATACCTCTATTGCAGTCCAGAGCTCTATTGTAGTACATACATAAAAATGAAGAACGACAACTAACAAGAACATAGAGATGTAAATAATGATCCTGTATTTTAGTTCTGAATCCCTGGCTACCAAAATGGATTGACTCAAAATTTGTGCGACAAGGCAAAATACTGTTCTGAATCCTTGCGCGAAAATCGTTCGGCCTCGAACTTTGTGGAGGCACAAATTTGTCCTCTTCACATGAAACAGGGGCGATTCTGGGCGAATACGATCCTTTCTGTGATATATTATTTGGCTGTCTTATAGACAAAGCGTGTATTAGGGTGGTGACGTCATGCGAATTATAGTATATTTATTTAATAGAGAAAAATCCGTCCACATTAAAAAGATATCATAAAAAAAAATTCATACACCAAGCATAATGAGAGGGTGGTAATGTGAGGCGTACTAGAGTATATTCGAAAATGTTTTTCTAATGTTTGGAAATTGGGATTATTTATAAATTTAAAAAACAATAAACAAGTAAGGATTATATATATATATATATGTCAATTGAGTTTAGTTTGAATGGTTGTGAGGAATGATTGTTATTTTTTCAATGTTTGGAAATTGGGATTATTCATAAATTTAAAAAATAATAAACAAGTAAGGATTATATATATATATATATATGTCAATTGAGTTTAGTTTGAATGGTTGTGAGGAATGATTGTTATTTTTCCTACCGGGGTTAAGTTCCAATAAAATGATATGTTGCCTATATTTTTTATTCAATTACAAAGGCCTACACCTATTGACAATCGACACATTTAATATGTTTTTAGTACTTAATCAATTTTGTATGGACAAGATTAAATATTGTTGGAATATTCTTAGTCGTCCCAATAAATCAATGGTTGTGATTTCAACCACTAACTTCCTCACTATTATAAAGACATCAGTTTACATGTTTATTTTTTTACTTTTATTTAATCATATTTAAAATTTACTATGATGGCTAGCTGATTGCCACCTCTGAGTGATTAACGTTTCATTTTCTAAAGAGCCCAAGTTTACCAGCCACGATTTTTACTCCAACTATTATTTACTGGGTGGGATTTTCCTGCCTAGAGCTCTTACCACGTCGTATTACCGCGTCGGTTATTTAATGCACAGGGTTCTGCGGGGGCTCGATTATTTCGGTGTTCACCAGCCACAAGTGACTTGTGGTTGTGCTAGTTATTTAATAGAGAAAAATCTGTCCACATTAAAAAGATATCTTAAAAAAATTTCATACACCAAGCATAATGAGAGGGTGGTAATGTGAGGCATACTAGAGTATATTTGAAAATGTTTTTCCACTGTTTGGAAATTGGGATTATTCATAAATTTAAAATAATAAACAAGTAGGGATTATATATATATATATATATATATATATATATATATATATATATATATATATATATGTCAATTGAGTTTAGTTTGAATGGTTGTGAGGAATGATTGTTATTTTTCCTACCGGGGTTAAGTTCCAATAAAATGATATGTTGCCTATATTTTTTATTCAATTACAAATCAAAGGTAACTTTCTAACACATATAGGCTCGAAGCCATTACAACATACCCATTATGAGTTTTTTATTCATGTCATTATGAGAATTGAATACGGGTAGGGAGAATAACAATCATTCCTCACAACCATCCAAGCTACACCCAATTGATGATATGTTGCCTATATATAATGGAAAATTGTCTTTGATTCAATTGAATAGCATGACAACTATTTTTATGGGGGAGAAAAAATAATATATATATATATATATATATATATATATATATATAAAAAGAAAGAGATAGAGAGAAGAGAAAGGGATATATTACTTTGACATGAAAATGGAAATTAAAAGGTTTGGAGTTTAGAAATTAGAAATTTTTATAAGGAGGTATTAAAGAGCTATGTTATTTTGTCACAAACTTTTATTTCGTGATTGGAATTTGACGATACAAAAATCAATATTCCCAACGATTTGGAATTTTGATCAAATTTTTTACGTGTCGGGTTGATTCAAAATTGGGCAAAACTTTTAATGGTATTGTTTCACCATGCATGAATCTTAGACCATCATGGAACTATGCTCATACCTAAAAATTTTGTCGGAATTTTATCAAATTGACTAGAAAAAATATCGGTTTGCTATAAGATTAGATCACTCCAAGATATAGGCAAGACAAGTGATTTGTTTGCTACAAGATTAGCTTGCTTCAAGATATAGGTGGGAAAAATGATTTGTTTGCTACAAGATTAACTTACTTTGGGATATGTATAGAGTTTTGGTCATAAATCTAATAAAAATCCAATAGAGATTTCAAGCATGCACAGAGTTTCACCATGATCTAAGATTCATTCATGGTGAAATAGTACCCTTAGAGGTTTTGTCCAAATCTAAGTCAACCTAAGTTGTCAAAAAATCGATTAGAGTTTTGGATTGATGGGAATATTGATTTTCTATATGGCTAGATTCCACCAGCTCGAGGGAAGTTTGCTACAATATTAGATGTCTCCATACATCTTGTAGTAGGTTAATCTTGTAGCAAACAAATCATTTTTTATGGTCACAGTTTTGATAAGAAATTGGTAATTTTTTTAGGTATAAGTAGAGTTCTATCATGATCTTAGATTCATGCATATGGTGAAACAATACCCTTAGAGGTTTTTCCCAATTCTAAATCGACCCAAGTCGTCAAATATTTGACTAGAGTTTCACATCGAAGGGAATACTGAATTTTTGTACCATCGGATTGTGGCTACTATAAGGAAGTTTGCTACAAGATTAAATGGTTCCATATCCCTGAGTAAGTTAATCTTGTATCAAACAAATCATATTTTTAGTTACAAATATGATAAGAATCCGATACAATTTTAAGGCATAAGCAAACTTATACCATGATTCAAGATCCATGCATGGTGTAGAGGTCATTTTTTAGTGGCTAATTTTTTCCAATTGGCTACCTTTTAGCCTTTTTTCCAAAAATATATTTGTCAACTCATCATTTTCTCTTTAAAAATTAGTCTATTTTTTACAAAACAAATTGCCAAAATTTACAAGTTTTTATACTAAATTATATGTTTTTATTGGGTATTTGTCTACACATCTATATATATGATTTTTTCAAACCAAAATACTCCCTAGAATACTACACTTGGTATAATATTTGAATCCTTAAAAAATACCCTTTTATAGGTTTTGCTCAATTTTGAATTGGCCTTGATTGTCAAAAAGTTGATCTAGATTCTAGATTGATGAGAACATTGATTTTTTTATTATCAACAATTGGAGGGAAGTTTGTTACAAGATTAAACGACTTCATATAATATAGGGAGTCATTTAATTTTGTAACAAACTTCCTTCAAGTTTCTAAAATCCAATGAAATAGAAAATCAATATTCTATAAAAATGAATAAAAAAAATTTCATGCTGGAAAAAAATACTTATATTCATAGAATATAAAGATAACATTACAAAAATAAACTGTAAACCTCAGCGATGAGCTGGAGATACTAAAAGAAAAGGATTCAACAACAAGGCAAGAACAAACAAAGACCAATTCCACAACCAAATACAGGACCAAACAACAATCGATTACAGATATCTAGAAAAACAGAATGGAGTCCACATTCCAAAGAACTCCATTCATGTTGGATTGAAAAAAAATCCTTCCTTTAGGCAAGGATAAAGCTTGATTAGCTAGAAGATTTGCTTGATAATTGAATTCCCGATATATATGATAAAAATCCAGCTTGAATTTTTTTTTACAAAGATTATCAACTTTCATCTGCCAAAATTCCAAATTTATGACCTTGAAAGAACTTGTATTCAAATCTCAATCTACAATAAGCTTCGAGCCACCACAAACTTGCAACTGATGAATATTCAACTGACTGGCAATAAACAACAACGCCCAGAGGCATAATAGTTCTACTTTAGAATTCAAACCTTCGCCTAAATTGAATCTTATCAAGTGAGTAGTCCCATTTAACATCTTTATAATGGCTCCAGAGGCACAAACAGGTCCATTAGAGGAGGGGGATCCATCAAAGAAACCAACAACTAAGTCATTAGAAACCTTTGGGTAAGGAGGTATGTGAATAGAGCCAGATGAACTTCTTTTAGAAAAAGCATTGAATTGGCTCCAAGTTATGAGAGCTACCACTGAAGGAGAACAAGAATGATTCTCAAAAACCAAACGGCTCCTTGATTTCCAGATTTCCCAAACCACATAATAGGGAAGTTCTAAATAATTTCTCCTGGATCTAGACCAATGGAAGAAGCAGTCTGAGGGATTATTATAAGCCCAAACAAAATTATCATTAGCAAGAACACAAATCTTCTCCCAAACAACTTGATTGAAAGTGTAGTTACACATAAGATAAGAGACAGATTCCTTTGCTTGATTACACAGGATGCAAAATCCTGGGCCACAGAAACCACGGCAACATAAATTATCCCAGGTGAAGATATAATTGTTTAGCAATAACCAATTAAAAAGTATGATCTTAATAGGAAGGTTCCAAGACCAAATATAATTCTTCCACCAATCTATATTAACCTGAACTGATTTGAACATTAAAGCTTCATATGCATCCTTCACATTCACTTGTCCATCCATTAAATTCCAGGTCCACACTAGCTTTTCCTCTTGATTAGAAATAAAGATACCAGTTGCATATAACATATGAATGAAAGCATCCCCTACTTCTTTAATCATACCCTACATAGAAGGATCTTCAACAATAGTCCAACAATCTATACCAAAATCTGATGCCTCTTGATTATGGATCTGAGCTAGAAAGAAAATACCACGGGAATGCAAGTGATTCAGCACATCATAAGAAAGCTTGTAATTTTCGTTTGCAACAATAGGATCTTTGCCCACTCTAATCGACCATCTATTACCAGGTCGCCAAGCAATCCATTTGTTAATGATCAGAAGAGCGTTGAGCAACCAATTCCAGGAATAAGAGACTTCCTTCAATGTCTTTTGATTCCAATCTGCTAAAGTCTAGCATCGTATGTACTTGCTTTTGATTACAATGCTCCGTAAATTATTAGAGAAAATTCATATCCAAAGACTCTTCGCAGCTATAGCCTTACCAAACTCGAAAATATTCTTTAAACCCCATCCCCCTGATTTCTTGGGCAAGGCAATCTTGTTCCAAGCCACTAAATGGAAAATATATTTCTCCCTCATTCCTGACCAAAGAAATCTGAAAGATCTTCTACGAATCTTTTTCGAAATGGCACAGGGAATTCGAGTGACAAAGAACCAGTAAACTGGCATGCCTTCCAAAATAGATTTCACAAGGATATAACAACCTCCTAGAGAGATCCACTTAAGACACCAAATGCCAATTTTCCGATCAACCTTTTGAATCAACCAGATCCAATCAGATGCAGAGTAGCAGTTAGGTTTTAGATGAAAAGCTAAATATTTGAATCTCATATCTAAATCCAGATGTTGAAGAAGCTTTGGACTTGAAGAAGATTCTCCTCAACAACTCCATAAGAGTAAAAAACATTTCAAAATTGGTTTTCAAACTCGTAGCATTACAGAAGAGAATTAAAATTTTCCACTCCGAAAGAGATCCAATACCACACAACAAAATATCATCCACAAACAATAAATGTGCTACAGAACAAAAATTTTGACAGAGACTTTTTCTTGCTCAATAAGACGACTTAATCCATCCATAACCAGAATAAAAATGAATAAATTATATATTGTTAAGAGTTAACTAATTGAAATTTCATAAATTGAAAAAGTAAAGAAACACTAAATTATTAAAAACTTTTTTTTTATTTGTTAGTTTGTTCGTGACCTGTGGAACTAACCTGTGGCTAAGAAACAGTGATTTAGGGGCATCTAAGCCGTCAAAATCACCCGGGGATCGCACCCGGCCTGAGCCACACCAATCCTTAACATGGCTGGATTTTTTGTCCCCGCAGGTTTCGAACCAATGACTTTAACATCACAGAGTGGCTTAACAACACACTCTGTCACCGATTGTCCTATACCTCGGGACTCTGAATTATTAAAAAGTTAAGATTAATAGTAAATTAGAATTTATTTATTTTTATGAAAAAATTAATAATTATTATTTAAAACTATTAAATATAAAATTAAAGAAAAAAAAAGAAAAAGAGGGACTTTTTATTTTTAAGTTATGATATATTGTTCAAGGTTAAGGATAAATTATAATGATTAAAATATAATGAAAATCATATATATATATATATATAATTTAAAACTTTTAAATATAAAATTAAAGAAAAAAAAGAGAAAGAGGAACTTTTAATTTTTAGGTTATGATATATTGTTCAAGGTTAAGGATAAATTATAATGATTAAAATACATTGGAAAAAATATTAATTAACGTATATTAATCCCCAATGGCATAGATATATTTATTACCCATTGTTGTTTGTACTTGACGTAGAATAAATGTTGCATTAGTTTTTGTTTAACATTCATTGTTGTTTTCAAGTATATACAAAAATCATTGTATCACTATTTTGTAATCCATAAACATTGAGGGATAAAGTAATTAATGTGATATATATTAAGATACATTTTATCTTATCTTTTAGGTAAAAAATAAATTTTGTGAAAATATGTAAAATGTGAACAATGTTACATATATGTTTGAAGGATAAAATAATTAATGTGATATATATTAAGATATATATCACATTAATTATTAACAAGGACTCGTGTGACCACTGTGGACCCAGCCTGTAATCATTCGTGTTACCCTGGAAGGGTCTTACAGCGATTTCAAGTGATCTTCATTTTTTTGTTGAACTTAATACGGTAATCCTTTCTCATTTGTACACAACAAATAGGGTTTAGTCCCCTTCTCATTGGAATAGTGTCGGTCGCGAGCCACTTCCAGACTCGATCGCCGATTAGTAGTCTAGGCGTCTATTCAAGCTAGTTAAAAAATATTGAGTTTGTATACTTATTTACTCTAAAAAAATAAAATAGAATAATAGGATTGGGGCCATAATATACACATGTCAGTCACAAAGTTTCAAATTATATATATATATATATATTCTATAAAAATCAATTTTTTATTTTATTTTATTTTGCTCCCTCTTTTCTTAGGAGGATGAGCTTGAGCATGGGAATAAATAGCTTGTAGATTTCCTAGAAGATGACATATTGTCTATCTCTACATAGATATGTGTATGTGTACATAAACTTGTTTCAACTCTCTCAATATTTTATTTTATGTAAATGTCCAAAGTATTTTTAATATCTTGAAAATTTGATAAATACCATAAATGTAATGGTAATTTGGTAAGACAAACCCAAATTGACATTCTAGTAATGGACTAGGATTTGGTAACCAAGGGGTTATAAAAATCCTTGAGCTTATGAAATCTAGAGACTCTCCTCAAACCCTAGTGTTAATCAACATGATTATAGAATTGAACAATTCACAATAATTTTTATTTGTCTAGATTGTGTGGATCAATGAGAACAATGGTGATATAAGAGGCCAATACCCATTAAATCTACAAATAACCACATCTTTTTTGTATAACAAATGTAAGTGTGTAACTTCTGGTGTTGTAATCTCCACCATTAAGTGTGTAACTTCTTCGAAGGCAAATAGTTTTGTCGTTGCAGGCTCTTTAGCCACTGACTATCCGGGACTGGTTATGGGGGAAGCTTCAACCTTCCATCCTCCTCTAGTATCTAGGCACTTAAGGCACTCGTAGTAATGGACTGTTCTCTACCTCAATACTCTCCTTGGTTACTGGCTTACACTTCTACTCTTCACCCTTCGAGTTTTAAGGAGACTACTGTCTCGCTAGCGGTTGATTGTTTTTGTTTTTTTCTCTGTTGTTGTCTTATCTGTCTGCAGTTGTGTTATGAGTTCTATGAGACGTCCAGACTTTTTCTTGGTTTCCCAGCTGCTCTCAAACTACGAATCTTGTGTTTTGGACCCACTTTCACTGAGCAGGTAGCCTTAGTTTTTACGGTCCTTCTCTTTTTGTCAGGCTCTTCAGTCATTGACTTACCACTTACGGTTTGGAGTCATACTCCTCTTGGGGACGTTGAAGTCACATTATGGAGACTGTGGACTCGGACTCCACTGACGGGAAGGTCGGGGACCCATGGGACCATCCAGATATCTTAGCTTCGATTGACGAGCTTGTTAGTTCCCATTACTGGAGAACAAACCACTCTGCTGATCCCAAGACTTTTGCTACTGGCACTCTTCCCCTTATTCCTCCCACGCCTCCACAGATTGGTTAGCCTTTCCACTCTGAGTCTGGAGGATCGAATCCAAAGTCGATACTTGAGGGAGATCCTCTGTCTCCTAGCCAGAAGGGTAGGAGGATAAATGGGAACTTCCAACCGGTTGGCAGTCATCTAGGCAGACCCTTACACACCAGCTGCACTAAGAAGACGCATAGGGATTGGAAGCCAAAACCAAAACATCCTAAACTAGTGCTTGAGATGGATGTAGGACTCTCTGAAGCCTGCAATCTGGCTCTATGTGCCCTAGTTGGGAGGCTAGCCTACAAAGATAAATGCAAGCAAAGTTTGGAAGACTGGATAACAACCTCTTGAAAACCTCTTCTAGGATATCTTCCCAAGGTCCACTTTCTCCAACATGGGTGGCTAGGCTTCATTTTTAAGACTCCCGAGGATACTGTTCACATTCTGGATAAGTTCAGGGCTGTTGGAGGAGGGAGCCTCATGCTCAAGAAATGGAGGATCGACTTTAATCCATCTACTAAATACTTCAGTTACAGGCATCTCTGGGTCCTTCTTCCAGGACTCCCTCTGCAGCTCTTGAACCAACAATCTCTTGAACTCATTGGAACATCTTTAGGGCATTTCCTAAGTGTGGACTCTCGCTCTCTTGCTTCTTCAGACAGAAGAATGGCTAAGGTCTTAGTGGAAATGGACATCCACGTTGGGCTGCCAGAGGTCTTGGAAATAGAATGGAGAGGCCTTCTTATAGCTCAACGCCTAGAGTACTTGGGGATCCCATTTTGGTGCTCGTTTTGTCGCAGAATAGACCACCTAAGAAGAGATTGTTCAAAATTCCCTCCTACTGATCCAGAGATAGACCCATCGGAGGAGTTTGGTTTCAATGGCTATGTTACTCAGCCAGATTTGATAGGAGAGGAGACTTTACAGCAGAGGAGAGATACGAGCCCTGAACCACCAGATGACTCGCTGGTAAGTAAGCTCAAAATTCATTGTCCCTCATTTTACAACACTCTCTTTGCTTGGGAAAGACTCTCATTAAACACGTTAGCTACTTCTCTTCTGCATCCTGAGCCATTTGGGCTTGAAACTTTGGAGATTGACCCCTTACTCTCTCCACCATCTTCTCTCAGCCCTCCCCACAGCGTGTTGGCCTCGACAAATCCATCCCCGAAGCCTATTGGGTATGGAACTTTGGAGTTAAACTCCTTCTCACCCTCTCTTCCCTCCCTGAACAACCCTGTCCCCCTTAGCACCTCCACCAGTTCACAGGTTTTGGATGACCGCGTTCCCCCTGTAATCGACGAAGAGCATGATCCCACCTTACTCCCTGGATACTCTTAGCAGCCTTTTTCTGCTCAGGATCTGGACCACTTGATTGATTCCTTCACACCTGCTGCCACTCTTCCTTTTGACTCCCTTCCCATTCTGATATACCTTGGAAAAACTCTTATCCCACCTTCTACCCACCTTGGAGACATTCCTTCTTCTTTGGGAGCGAGAAAGACATTTGAGACGGATCCCACTTGGTCCAAGGGTCTAGGCTTGGAGCTTTCACCACTTAAAACCCGCAGTGCGCAGAAAAAGGCAGTCTCAGAGGCTTCAAGTTCGGCCTCACAAGTTACTGATTTGAATTTAGGGGCACTTAGAGGATTAAAAGCCCTTGCCCGGGCCAAGCCATGATCCTACTCTCTCTCAATATTAGAGGGGTAGGAGGAACCCTAAAACTCGCCTCCATGTGACGACTCGTAGAGAAGACTCGACCGACTATTATTTTTCTTCAAGAAACACTTGTGGATGTTGCAACTGCTAGACATTTTCTTTACTCTCTCCAACCTGATTGGATGGTCTATGCGGCTAGCTCGGTAGGAACCTTGGGTAGACTCATGGCCACCTGGGATCCTAACTTTTTTTACTTTTCTCCAGTGCTAAGTCCAGGAGGGATTCTACTCTCGAGTACCTATTTTGAACTGAAGACTAACCTAACCTTGCTCAATACTTATGGTCCATGTCTCGACCGAAGATCTTTCTGGGAGAGACTTGACCTCTTAGGCCTTCTGGCTATAAAAGACCTCATTATAGCGGGAGACCTGAATCTGATGACTAGCACCAAGGAGATTTGGGGAGAAAGAGAAAAGGTGGACCCCCTCTCAGATTTCTTCAAGCAACTCTTCTCTAAAAATGCTTTAGTGGACTTGGAGCCGGCGGAACTGTTGCCTACTTGGCGAAATGGGAGATTGGGTTCATCTAGCATTGCAAAGTGACTTGACAGGTTTTTGGTGGCTGAAGGTTTGATATCTCCTAATTGCAGAATTCGGGCCTGGATAGATCTTCCTTTTCTCTTCGACCATGCCCCTATTTGCCTTCAGATAGGAGAAGGAAGACCAGGGACAAAATATCCCTTTAAGTTTAATCCGGCCTGGCTAAAGAAGATTTCATTTGACCAGATTGTTCGAGCAGTTTGGTCTGACACCTCTCTCTCGATTCTTGGGGACGCTCAGGGAAATCTGGTGAGGAAACTTAACAGATTAAAAGAAAACTCTATCATCTGGCTTAAAAGGAAAAAAACTTTGGATTCTCCATAGTTGTGCAGAATTGAATGCCATTTGGAGGAACTACACAGGCTGAAGGCTCAGGACGCCCAGCTAGTCGACTTCGATTCTATAGTGCACCTATTAGAGGAAGCCCATAATAAAATTCTCCGCGAGGAAGAGGATAGATGGCATCTGAAAAGCAGAGCGTTATGGCTTACCAATGGAGATAATAATACTCGCTACTTCCATCGATTTGCCAATCACCGCAGGAATAAAAAATATATGTGGGAAATAGAGAAAGAGGATGGGAGGCTTCATCAGAAGATAGAAGACATCAAACAGACGACATTTAATCACTACAATTGTTTTTACTAAGAAGCAAATGCTACCAACCTAAATGCTGAGATTGAAACAGCTCGACTCTTCCCACAAATGGTTACGGACGAGGAGGCAAGAGCATTGGAAAATCCTTGTACAAAGGAGGAAATTTTAGAGGTGATTAAAGGCTTCACAAAAGAAAAAAGCCCTGGTCCCGATGGGCGGTCGGTGGAACTTTACCTCCATTATTTTGATTTAATGGGACAAGATCTGTTGGAAGTAGTTGAGGATTCGAGAACCAGAGGGATTGTCAAAAAGCAATTAAATAATACTTTTATCGTTATGATCCATAAAAACAATCATCCCCGACAGTTTACGGACTACCGACCCATTTTGCTTTGTAATCTTTGCTATAAGATTATTACCAAGATCATTGCCAGGAGAATTCTCCCCATTCTCTCCCGAGCATTGTCAAAGGAACGGCTTGGTTTCCTGAAGGGGAGGCAAATCCTCGATGCTATTGGAACTGCACAGGAGTGCATTCACAGTATTAAGACAAAAAAACTCCAAGCCATCCTCCTAAAACTGGACCTCAAAAAGGCCTTTGATTGTATAAACTAGAATTTTTTACGCCTCATCCTTCTACAGTGTGGTTTTGGGGTCGTCACCACTAATTGGGTGATGGGTTGTATCTCCTCGGCCACCTTTGTTGTTTTGATCAACGACGAGGATACCCAAGTCTTCCACTGTGAAAGAGGGCTTCGACAGGGCTACCCCCTCTCGCCCCTTCTTTTCATCCTGGTCTTGGAGAGCCTTAGTATTTTGTTAAAAAAAAGTCAAGCAAAAGGCAAACTTTTAGGGATTAGAGTTTTGAGATTGACACAAATTTTGCATCTCCTCTTCGTAGATGATGTGATCATCATGACATCTGCAACCTTGTCTGAATGGACAAAGATTTACAATCTTCTTAACACTTTCTGCTTTGTTTTAGGTCTGAAGATCAACTACCAGAAGTCAACCTTCTTGGCTTCAGGAGCTCAGGACGAGTTCCTGACGGAACTAAAGATGTTGTTTTTCATCGACATTCGAGATCTAGCGGATGGATTCAGCTACCTTGGATTCCATATCAAACCTACAAGCTATATTGCAAGGGACTGGAGATGGTTAAATGAAAAGTTCAAATTTAGAATCCTACACTAGTGTAATAGATGCTTAACTCTGGGTGGAAGATACATTTTAATCAAGGCTGTCTTGGAAAGCCTTCTGGTGTACTGGATGGCCCTGACACACATCCCTCTATCAGTGCTAAAGAAGCTTCGGCAGTTGATTTTCTCCTTCCTCTGGAAAGGCAGCAAACAAAACAGAGGCTACCATATTTATAGGTGGGAGACGATTTCTAAACCAAAATCCCTGGGAGGCTGGGGTTTGAGAAATTTGCAAATATTCTTTAAGGCACTCTCGACGAACATGCTCTGGAGAATTCTGATGGTTCCAAACATTTGGAGCAAAGTTATAAAAGACAAATATATCACCCATCAGTCAGTTCATGCCTGGCTCAGATCAGCTTCGACATTTCCTCTGAGGGGCTCTCAAACTTGGAAACACCTCTTGAAGTCGCTCCCGATCTTACTTCATTGAATAGCGTGGCTACCTGGCTCTGGATCCTTGATTGAGATTGGAAGGGACGCCATCCTTGGTATGGGTAACAGAGCCATGTTATCAACTCAGCTACTGGAGCGCTTACCCATAAAAGGTATTTATTATATGTTTCATTTAAAAATTCCACCTTGTTGCGGATTGATAGGAGAAAATTGGTTACCGAGATCCTCGCTGGATCTGGACAGTGATCTCGAGGCAAAATGGGCCCGATACAATCAAAACCTTACTGGAGTAGGCATTTGCCTCTAGGAGCCGCTAGATTCCCTCATCTGGACGGGAGGGGACAAAATTGGGAAAATCTCGGTAAAAAACGTGTACCATGTGATTGCTGATGTGATCTGAAAAAAACATGATGAGGCTTGGCGAAAATGTATGTGGAAATGGAATTGCCCCTTGAAAATAAAACTCTTGCCCCTTGGAATTAAATCTTAGTTTGGGATAACCTCCAAAGCCGAGGCTGGGCGGGACCTAACCGGTGCATATTGTGCAAGATGGATTGTGAATCTGTTCTTCATCTCTTTGTGAATTGCATATTCACCCGAGAAGTTTGGTTAAAAGTCACAAATGCTTTAAATCTATCTGGGAACTGGATCGGAACCTCGATGAATCAATGCTTCAACACTTGGCTCTCTAGTTACCAAAACTATCCTACGCTGCCAGCCTTTCTTTGCTAGAATATTTGGACTGCTAGGAATGCAACTTTATTTGAAGAAAAGACCCCCTCGACCCTCCGGGTGGTCAAAAGCATTTTAGCAGCGGTGGACGTTCCAAGCATTCAAGCAAAAGATCCTCCTATTCGTAGAACCAATTCAACTCTTCCAACTGACAGAGTCATCGCCTGGTTTGACAGAGCTGCGCAACAAGGAGGAAATATTTGTGGGGCGGGGGGGAATCCTCTTAAACTCCCACTCATCTATCTATTGGACCCTCAATTGTGGGCAACGCACTAATACGAAGGCAGAACTTATGGGGGCGTGGGCATCTCTCATCTTGGCTCAAAGACTGAATATCAATGAGCTGCAGTTACTGGGTGACTCCAAAGTCATTATTGACTGGCTCAACGGAAAAGTTGATCTCCAGACGGCTGCTCTGGAGTGCTGGAAAGAAAGAACGTTAGAAGCTACCAGGCTCGTTAAGAGTCTCTCCATCTCTCACATCTACAGAGAAGACAATAGAGATGCGGACACCTTGTCAAAACAAGTGTTTTCCTTGCCTCTTGGTCTTTTAAGATACTCCCAATGGGGGGACGACAACGAGGGTCCTCCAATTATGCTGAATCTTTGAAGTGAAGTCTTCAAGAAAGTAGTTTTTTTCTGATTCTACTTTTCATCGCTGTAATTTCTCCTTCAGATCCAAGATAGAAAAACATTAAATGGATGTTAGTTACATTGTGATAAGAAGTTGCCTCATCTTTTGTTTTTGATTAACAAGGCTACCGAATGTAAATTCTTATATCCTTTTGAATATAAAGAAAAATTTTTCCGTGGAAAAAAATCTCCACCATTAACATATCCTATGCATACTCCACTATATAACCATTAAAAATAGAAAAAAAACTTCATCAAATGAAAAAATAAATTTGTTTTTTACAACATTATTAATATATTTCTCAATACCCACAATCATAATACCAAAATAAAAATTGAATCTTTACAAACACTCCCAAAAATATCGTCTAATTATTTAGCCTCAAATACCATAATCAACAATAAAAAAAAGGTTTACACTACTTTTAACAAAATGTGAGAAATAAAAAATTAAAAACCTCACTCCAACACAATAAATCTAACCCTACTTGTAAGTACCGTGCAACTATCACGATGGAAAACTCTTCGTTACTATTTGTACAACCATTTGGCAAAGTCTTAATAACCGTTAATATTATTAAATATTTTTAACTTTATCTTTGAGTATCCGTTATCCCAAGTCAACTTTTAACGAATGTTTTATATGATCAACCCAACTGGTACCATGCTGCCAAAATTCACTCGCTTTTCAAAAATCAAACGCTCAAGTAAGCGTGTCAAAACATAACAAAACAAAACAAAAAATATTTTTTAAATAATAACATTCATAAACATCATAATAAAAACTCTTTTAAGTGTTCTTAAATATAAATATATGGAAATTTAAGAAATGTGAATATATATTTGTGAATTACCTTTTTAATAAATCCATTAAATAACATTTTTGTTATTTAATAAATTCGTTATAGTTGTTTTAAATTTTTTATTTGATAATAATAATATATATTTATTTGTTTTTATATATTATTATTTTTTGGAAAATTTTGTAAAGGAATTTAAAGGATATTGAATTTACCTAAATATCAATAATATTGATGACAATTAAAATTAATTTTTTCAACTTTGTATATATAATTGGTGGGTAATTTCTCATCTTTCACATCCATAAGTTCTTTGATTTATTAGTTTAACAGGGCTATGCTAAGCCCTGGACTCAAAGTGATAGTAGACCTGCAGGGCTACTTTGAATATACTTTGTGTGGTGTCCTTGACATTCTCATCTCTCTTCTATATTTATCAGAAATAAAATCTACGAGTTTACAAACCCATGAACTACATGCTAAATCTCTCGGACTATGTCAATCCCAGGTCACGTTGATTCTACATAACCACACATTGTTGTACTAAATGTTTAAATTCCACCGGAAATACTCCATCACCAGAGAGCTTCTCTAACTCCCTTTTAATCAATTTTGAATCCCATCAAGTTTAACCGACCATTGGTCCACCGAGAATACACATCCAACTGTACCACATAATTGTGAGTCTAGTCTGGTTTAATCGGCAATCGGGCCACTAGGAATACACGTCCAACTATCCCATGTAATCGTGAGTCCGATTCGGTTTAATTGGCCACCGAGCCACCAAAAAACTAGACCACCAGGGAATATAGAAAACTTATCATTGGCCACCGGTCATCGGACCCCGAAAAACATCACAATGCGCCTTTAAATGTTTACTCTCATTTGGTTTAACCAGACACCGGGCGCTGGGAATCCTCCTTGAAACATTCTCACATAATCGTGAGTTTGGTCTGGTTTAACTAGCCACCGGGAACTACTAATCCTCCAAACATCCTCACATAATCATGAGTCTAATCTGGTTTAACCGACCACTGGACACTGGGATATAAAGCCACCAAGAACTTTAAGGCTAGTCTTTTTGAGGAATTTAAGGTTGGTCTGGTTACACTTTGTTTTTTGTCGTCGATCTCTTAATATGAACAACGATCATATCTTCTTCTTATTTGACCTTGCAGATTCCTCCATTTGTACTATGATTTCAACCTTCTGGATCAGTGATCAAACCCACAATTCGTTAGGGTCAATTGTTCACACATAGTCTCCCTTAATCGCCATACTCAATTTCATTTACAGAATCAAGATGCTCACTCAAAGAGCATAAACACATAATATAGAGAGGCATTCACATACAGTTAAGAAATACACTATTTTATTAAAAGACTATGTACATGATTTCTATAAACTTGGAAATCCTTCTACCTCTCTATTGACCTCTCTACTATTCTCGAAGGCTTACAATATATATAGACACACACACACACACACACACACACACACACACACACACACACACACACACACACAAGGAAGATAACTTCCTGATCACTTCAGATCCTAAATATCCTCAACTTAGATTTCTAATATCCCCTAAAAATATGCTAACAAGGCAGATTCGATTACACCATATGGAAGAATAAAAACAAATCCATGTTATCTAAAACCTTCTGGAATCTACTTGTAAACTTAGGGAAATACAACTAATTCAACAAAGGAAACCCACTCCCTTGAGGAAAATTTCAAGACCCCCTAAGGCCTGATCAACAACGTTGATTTTGGGAACTATGCTCGTGCATCACAAAGCCTCATTGTACCTATTTTTAATAGTGGGGATAAAAAAAATCCCTCTAATTATATGACCATTATGATTAGCGTCCTTTTAGCCAAGTTATATGGAATTATTTTGGAAAAAAAGATCAACAGATGGCTAAAAATCCATAGAAAAGGAGCTAAAGGGCAGGGCAGATTAAAGATGCCTAGGATCATTGCTGAGGAGTGCCACAATATTAAAACCAATATCCTATGTTGTTTCGTTGACTTTAGAAAATATTTTGACAAAGTGCCCGTGACTAACCTTTGGAATAGATTAAAAGAGATAAAAGTTCCTTTTGAGTTGAGAGTTGGTGCAATAAGGTTGTACATGAACATTATTGCCAAGTTTAGGAACACTTAGGGTTGGTCGAAAGAAATTGATTATAATATAGCCCAGTTAAACAAGGTTGTCCCTTGTCCCCTGCGTTTTTTGGCATATCCATTAACAAGTTAGAGGGTTGTTTAGAATAAGCATGTTGTGTTGACTTGACTCTAGTTGGTATAGTCATCATTCTTCTTCTTTACACCGATGATATTATTCTTATGGCGAGAAGTCCCTGTGATCTTGACAATCAACTGAAAATTCTCAAGGATTCCTGCTTTAAAATGGGAATGATTTTTAACACTGACAAAACAAAGGTTATGATAATTAAATCCAAAAAGATCACTATGTTGATTTCGTGTACGACAATAACAACTCGAGGAAGCGACTTCATACAAATATCTTAGAATTGATCTTCATCGCAAGCTTAACTTGAACTATAGCATTGAGAAAAGGATAAATGGAGGGTGGACAACGTATTATGGACTTGAAAACAATCGTAAATCAACGAACCTTTGGCTATGGGATAAGAAGAAACTCCTCTCTGAGATTCTCGTCACTCATGTTATTTTACATGGTTGTGAAGTTTGGGGCTACAAGATCTTTAGAGAAACATGGAGAAAGATAGACAAATCCAAAAGTGTTTTATAACTTATAATCTAAAAATCAAAGACAATGCACCCTATCTTATCCTCCTCAAAGAAGCGAACATTTCAACCATTGAGAGCACTATTACGACTAGGTACCTAATATACAAGAACAATATAAACAACACGGAAGGTTAGAGGCTTCCTAAGATTGCTTCAAACCCTAGTCAAAACCACCTCTGGCTCAAGCAGGGTTGACATAAAGATGTCAAGTCTTAGATAATCCATTGGGGAATAGAGGAAGTGGCCACTATGCAGAATAATGATAATATTAAAAATATTATCACATCTAAATTTAAGGTGAAATTGTGGTGCAATAAATAATTAGAAGAGAAAAGAAAATTACGATACTATAAGGAGGTGATCAACCCTAGTCTAGAAGACCAAAAGTATCTCTTTGTTTTGATTAGTGTAAAGAAGAAAATCAACATTGCTAAAATAAGAACAAACTCTCACAAGCTCCATAGTGAAATATGGTGTTGGACAATTCCTAAAATGTCGCGGGACAAAAGAATTTGTCATCTTTGTGACACTAAGAGGGTTGAAGATGAAGACACTTTCTCTTAGAATGTTCCAATACCGACCTTACTAACCTTCCTAACCTTTTAACTCATCAAAATTAACTATGTTGATTTAGTAACACTTCTCTTAAAGTTTTTCAGCATAAGAATAATAATTTTAAAGAAAACCAAGTAATTTCTTACCTTTCTTAAGGTCCAATAAACCAAATTTCATCTCAATATAGGTTAACCACCACTATCATTATAGTTAATATGTCAAAAAAATTGTTTTTACTTTTTATTTAGATTTAATCAATATTGTTCTTTTGATCAATTAATAATTTTATAACATTTAAGTATAATTTTTCTTTCAAAAATAAAATAAAATATATTTATAATTAAAAAATAAAAATAATTAATTTAATTTAAATTTATATATTATTTTATTTAAAATAGCGATTTCAAAATTTAAAATAAGATTACTACACAACTTTAATAATATGATAATTTAGTAAAAAGGATAACTATAAGTTATTATAGATAATTTGAAAAACAAAACTACAAAAGTAAGATAGAATATTACTTTTTAAAAACCTAAAAAGCAAGATACAATATCAAATAAAAAAAACCTAAAAAGCAAGATACAATATTATTAGAACTTCCAATGTTAAGGGGCTTAATATATTTTCTATGTCTTAATGAGGCTTGGCCTTTTAAAATGGTGAGTTGGAGAGTAGGAAATATGGAATCTTGTTTTATGGAGTGGGCATTAAGATTTGTTTATGTAATCATGTATGAAAATTAATATATTTATGTTTTTTTTAAATAATATTTTCCATTTATAATTATGATATGTTTTAGGATACACAAATTTATATAAAATGTGATTTTTTTAAAATAAATTTTAATTTATTTATATAAAATTTATTTTAAAAATATATATTTTATTTTTTAATAACTATTTTATCTTTTTAAATATAAATAATCAAACTATATTTTATAGAATAAGTACATTTTACTTGTAATTTCTTAACTAAATACCCTTAGCCATAGTTTTTAGTAAACTTTTTTGAAGGCATTACATATAATATTGTAAATTAACTAGAGTCCAATATTTATGGAATAACTAAATACCCTTAGCCATAGTTTTTAGTAAACTTTTTTGAAGGCATTACATATAATATTGTAAGTTAACTAGAGTCCAATATTTATGGAATGAGAGTTATTTTTGTTGGTGAAAAAATATTAAAATTTAGTTTTCAAATGGTAAAGAATCCAATCTTTGTGGAATGAAGAATTATTTGTGAAATGAAGAAATATTTTTTGTTAAGCGAAAATATATTATAATTTAATTGTTAATAAGTAAAAAAAGATAATTATTAATAATTTTTACTTATAATTGTTATTATCTATTTAAAATGATTTAGTAATAATTAGTAAGAGGTAAATTTCCATTGTTGTTAAACACTTTCCATACACTCCAAAAACACTCAATTTTAAATCTTATTCTAAAATCTAAAACCTCCACCAAAAAAACAAACTTAATTATCATAAAAATAAAATTAAAAACATTTATTTATTTTTCCATTAAATTATCAATTTTTTTTAGATTATTACAATCTGCGGGCTTACCGCCTAATCAAAACTGCTTACTACTTAAACATGTTTCTGACTCTGGAGAAATTATAATATAGGTAACCGGCTATCCAACAAACATCCAATTTTATTCTTTGGAATTCTTTTGTTTGCCCGTCTCTAAAATCCTCTATTAATTCAAACAACGTTAGTGGTTTCTCTCAACATGTATTGCACACAGAAATATATGTAATTCTAATCTACTATCTATAACCTTTAAGGTGCACTCGGTAGTATTTCTCAAGGGGAATTCCAGTGGGTCTGTCTCCATTCTTCTCTTCTCTAATAGCTCTTCTCTAATAGCAGAAGATATCATTCTCCAACCATTTATCCAAATAGATGGAATTACCTCATATGGGTTAAGCTCATATCCATGCTACTGCAACCCCAGTTGGCATTAATTCATTGATCTTCCATAAAGACTTATATATAAACTATATTTTTCCTTAGGCCTTTAGTTTGTCTCAGATCTGCCGGTTGTCATGGCGCCTTCAAGGAGAGCGAGCAAGAAGAGGAAAAGAGAGAAGAACACGGAGGCAGAGGGCGTTGCAGAAGCTTCTGTGGATGAGTCAGATTGGTGGCATGAACTGTCCCAGAGGCTCTTTACTACAGGTTCCATAGTAGCCATAAATTTATGTGTTCACGAAGCATTGTGTATTGTTTGATTTCTCTGTGGAATATTGTTAGGCTTTATACGTAGTGATACATGAGTTTCTCATATTTAAGACAATTTATCTTGGTTGGTTGTTGTTGGTCATCTTGTTTAATTGAAAAACAAGCTGATAGTTTCATAGAGATGTCTGCTGTGATGATTTGAGGTCTTTCCACCGCATAAGGGACGGATGGAATTCATGTTTTTTTTAATCAGTAATGAGAGGGGGGGAGGGGGGGTGCTTGATGGGTTTATGCAACTTAAATCTGGCCAAGCTTTCCCATGGAAGTACTCGTGTAATAGAATGCTGATTTCTCATACTGCCGAATAGGTGAATTTCATGTGGGTCAATGTAGTGATAAACATCCAGCGTACAAATTACCCCTGTATTTCAAATCCCTGATTTAGTGTTTGTTCAAGATTTTTCCCAAACTTTAACGATGAATATAAGTATTTGTGGTACAAGAAGTGTGGTGATCAGAGCACATGAGTCATGTTGTGCAATTTGGGTATATATTCTAGTTGTCGAAGTTTCGAATTCATCTGGGACTGAGACCTGTGTCAAGGTTCGTTTGATGGGCTTATACAGCTCAAATGTGGTGAAGACTCCACATGAAAATACATGTGTAATAGAATGCTGTCTTTCCTTATTGCTGAATAATTGATTTTCATGTAGGTCAGGGTAGTGATAAACATCCAGCTTACAAATTGCCCTTGTTTTCAAATCCCCGGTTTAATTTTTGTTCTAAATTTCTCCCAAACTTTCATAATTAATATATGTATTTGTGGTGGAAGAAGTGTGGCGATCAAAGCTCACGAGTCATGTTGTATATGTTTGGTATTTGGGTCTACATTCTAGTTGCCGAATTTTCAATTATGAGTTTCGAATACTGAGACCTGTGGTTGATGGCCTTATGCAACTGAAATGTGGTTAAGCCTCCCCATGAAAATACATGTGTAGTAGAATGATAGCTTTCCTCATTGCTGAATAGGTGTTTGTTATGTGGGTCAATGTAGTGATAAGTATCCAGCTTACAAATTGCTTTGGTATTTCAAATGCCTGATTTTGTTTTCGTTCAAGATTTCTCCCAAACTTTAACAATGAATCTATGTATTTGTGGTGGTAGAAATTTGGTGATCTGAGCTCAAGTTTCAATTTCTTCTGGGACTGAGACCTGTGTCAAGGTTTATTCTAGAATCTAGCTATTCTTTTAAAGTTAAGTTTGGTGAACCATAATCGGGACTCTGCAAGAACCAAACCAGTCACCCCTCTCTTGCTGATAGAGACAACTGTGAATGCATTTCTGAAGATATTCTGAAATTACCAAAGATTCAAATACTTGGACCTGAATGTTAAGGAAATTAATTTTCAAGGAACCCTGATTAGGGACAGACTTCCTCCATTATACAGCGTGGAAGAGTGGAAATGCAACAGGAGTAATGTAGTAAGAAGATAAGATGTTAATGAGTTAGAACAGCAGGTGGTTTACCAAAAGACAATCTGTGCCCTTCCAGGTAATAGAATGCTTTAGTATCAAGTTGCTATGGTGGCAATTACATATCTTTTCTGTGAGCATTTTGATATTTTTCTTCATCCTAAAGATGCGATTCAATTTTCCTCAGAATTCAGAGCAACCTATCCAAACATCCAATTGTTTATAACTGTTATCTAGATCTTATTAATCAAGTAGTTTGATCTGCAGTGGTGACATTGTTAGAGAGTTGCACCTTGTCCTGCTATGTTATTTATTCCTTATATAAAATGGGCATTTCTCATAAAAACATCAATAACATCCTAATCGTCTGTATTTCTTAATCATCATTGGACAACGGTCTTCAACAGCCAATCAGGGTTAGATATTATCTCATTGTTCTTGATCCTGTTAGGGATGTGGTCTCTTCATGTATGAGTTTATGCTGGATTGAACAACAACTCTTAGCAGTACTGCCAGTTGATTTCTGGATATGTTGTATCTGATTCCAGTTTGTCCTATAGAATTTGCATCAAGAATTTCTTCCACTGCTTTATAACATTATGGTATTGAAGATAATCATGCAATCATGGGCTTTTGAATGATATTCAATCATTTGGTTTCCAGATAATGATGACCATATAACATTATAATATTGAAGATCATTGCACAATGCTTGTACGTGGAGGCATATCAATCATTTAGGTTTGCAGAAATTTATTGTTGATCTGTTGATTTTAATGTTAGCTTATAAGTCTCCTCCCACAAGGCAATATGCCCTTAATTATAGTGATGCAGGAGCATCCATGTAATGTACCTCCTGAGCAATGTAGCCACCAATGTTTATAAAGAGTATTAAGAAGCTCGCCATTCTCTATGATCCATATGACCCATTTTTCATGGAGGCTTAGTTCCATAGATGCGTCTCCTTAACAATTCAGGTACCATTTTTTGCATAGAACAACCCGATCATTTCCATCGGATAGAGGCTTTTTCTTTTCTCAAGAATTTCCTCTATTTAAGATGCCTCTTAAGAAACAATGTATCTCTGGAGTCTGTATATACCTATGTTGCACGGGGACCCGTCCCCCCCAAAAAAACCCATGTACCCGCCGTTCCCGCGTTCCGGGGACTTGGGGACCCTTAGGAAACTTACCCAAATTGTTGGGGACTCCATTGGGGACTCGGGGACTTGTTGGCCGTCCCCAAGACGTTCCGGACAGATTTCAGGGACGTTCCGGACAGATTTTGAGGATGTTCTAGGAAGATTTCAGGGATTTTTTTGGGCAGATTTTGGGGATATTCCGGGCATATATCTTCAGTCTTGAAAATCATGAAAATTGATGATTGGACAATAAGATCATTTTTCCCATCCATTACTTTTGTATTGCATTGATTCTAAATCTGTTGTAAAAGTTGTAGCTCAAAACATGGGTTTTGTATGATGGGTTTTGATTTGGGTTTTTGGTGATTTAAATATTGTATTTTCAGCAACAAGGTTACAACAAGCAAAGTTTCCATGTCAAAAAAACAAGAAATGCAACATTTCAAAGGGTTAATCCTTATGGTTACTGCTCTTGTTCTTCTCATTTTTCTGGTCATCTTAGCTTTTACATATTCTACATGGGTTTCGAGGAGTCATTCAATTATAGTGCTTCCACCATTCCAACCTCAAGCATTGTGAAAACAATCAGATAGTAGTGACTTCGGTTGGGTACTAAATGTTTGAATAAATTCCTATTCAATCACCTTCTTAATCTGAAATATGAATCTAATCTCTTTACAGAACCAAAGTGTTTTATAGTGGTTTTCCACACAACCATAAAAATCTGCAAAACCTATTGATAAGGGAATGCCTTTTATGTTTTAACATAATTGTCATTAACAAGAAATACGAGTAAGAAAAACTGCTATAGAGACATTTCTCACTTAAGTTTCCTAAAGCTAAATTGCATTTTGCTCTTGTCTAGCAGCCAATAATGAAATGTCACTCTGCTCTTTTTTAAATTGCTCGAACTTTTTCATTATTGGCAAATGTAAGGGCTGTGCATAATACTGTATAGTATAGCTTGTTATGCTTACAAGCTTGAAGCAACTACAAATGTTTATGGTAAATTTTAATATTTTTTAATATATATATATATATATATATATATATATATATATATATTATTGTCGTCCCCATCCTGCCATCCCCTGAAAAATTTGGGGGTGCGCTCTAGTCGTCCCGGGGACGCGTCTCCCCGTCCCCGTCGTTCCCTCGTCTCGAAAACCAATGCAACATAGGTATATACCTATATGCAAAACTGCTCCTTGAAACTCATACTGTATGCAATGTTTGAAGAAGTTGTTTACTGTCTAACCCTCCTTGCACCCTAAAGGAAACGACTTAGGAAAGATCTTTTGCTACAATAGTAGATGGATATATATCTTGTAGTTGGCCTCAAGTTTGGCATATGAGAATGCCTTCATATGTTCTACATTTGGAGTTGGTTTTAAGGTTGCATACTATATCGCTGAGCATGTTATATTAAACATCTATCTAGAATATTGCCTTTGGTACATGCGGTTGTCATTAGGAAGGGGATTTTCTCCATTATGCCTGTAAGTCTTGAACACATTATTGTGCTCAGGAGTATTTATCGAATGCAGGAAAAGTGACTTATGTCATGGTATTTAGTTACTACGAACTAATATGCAACTTATATTACAATATTCATATTCTCTGTGGAATCTATTTGTTTCCTATATAGCAGATTCATTTTAATGAGAAAGGGCACGTCATCGTCTTTCAAAATGACTCTCCTATGCAACTAAAGACAAGGGACCAAGTACCGGTATGTGTATGGAACATTCATTTCAAGCAAGAATTAGTTGTTCATTCAACATAAAGGATGAAATATCAGAACCATAGTTGAAAAAGCCTCCGAAAAATCGCAATTTTTTCCAGGCGACGAAAAATCGGTTGGAAAAAATCGCGATTTTTTAAAAGTCGAATAAGTCGCGACTTATTCATAAAAGTCACGATTTTTTCTTAAAAGTCGTGCCATTTAGTGGAAATCATGGCGATAAAGTAGATTTTTTGAGCTTTTTTTTGTCATTTGTGTTTGTCGCTGATGGAGAAGGAAGGAGAAGGGCTTGACTAGGTCGAGTAGGTACTAGACCCCACCAACATGCAAGATTATTTTTTTTTTAAAGGGTTTGACCAAAAACGTTGGCAATTAATGGTAATGTTGACATTTCCTCTATCTTTCCTTTTTATCCTTTTACTTAAATTTTTAACATTACCAGTAATTGTTTCAGGATGTTTGAGAGTGGTTCCAACCTCATTGGACTTGATATGGAGAAAGTAGAATTTCATATCCCATTCAAAATCCAACAGACTTAACAGTTTTCAGGATTTCAGTATTGGTAGGCTTGCAACGTTTTCATTGGATTCTATCACGTATGAGGGTATGGGATTGGTATTTAATCAAGAGTACCAAGCCCTTTATGTACCTCGATGTTGGTGGTATTGATTGTTGAACTCCTTTGACATGGCCTTAGCAAAAATGTACCTTTCACTCAAACCAAAATCATTGATTAGGCATGTTAATCTTTTTCTACCATATTATAAGGCTTCGATTAGGTAGTTTCATCAAAATTGGGAGGTGTTCACTGATGTCTCTAGAGGATCAGGGTAGAGGCAAAGGGTGATACTAATGATGAGGATCCGAATATAAGCGATGGTGGAACATTGCTTGTCATTTATGTTTGTCATTTAAATGTTCTTGCTCATTTATTCATAATGCTTTCTTTCAAAGTTTCAATAATTTTTTGGAATAATAGTTTGGAATTTTAAAAATATAATTTTGTCATTAAAATTTAAATATTTTATGTAATTTTTAGTAAACCAAGTCATTGAAATTAGATCGGTCCGAGTCAATCTGAGTTCGATTCCGAGTCGGAGTTGACCATCGACCGATTCCGATGCAGAGTCTGAGTTTTAAAACATTCCATTGTACATCTACCTCATGATGATTAGATACATTTATATATGTGATGTCATTTTGTATTGGTTCTCCACTTTTGAGTCCTTGATTGGACAACTATTAGGGTTCAAGATTTGGTATTGACTTTGATGTATCATTTTTTATTTGGCATACACTACATCCTATATATCAGTGCTTTCTCCATATTTATGTGCCAATGAGTTTATTTGATGTTGTTTTTGCTTTATATGTTTAAAATTTTGAAAAAAATGAATATATTTTGTATTTTTTAATGTTTGTTGTGGTTTTTCGATCTTTTGCCGATTTTTTTCTGAAACAATGCTTTCCTGACCCTCGCTGACTTTTTGTCGATGCCGACTTTTTCAACAATGATTAGAACCACATATCTTTTCTAATTTCCAGTTATGTAACAATATTACATCAGGCAATCGATGGGGGAGATTGTATGTTTGTCAGAAGCCCATTGCATCACTAAAACTGAACTTTAGAATTAAGAAACTTGTTCTTCTTTTTTGCATGTTATATTGGGTGGGCAGTGTTACCACACAATCTGTCACCCAAAAATTTAAAGTCCTACAGACCTAGGTGAAGACATGTGGAATTAAGAGGTTGGCCACTGTCACCTCACTAACACTCTTTTGCACTTTAGAAAAAGGATGGACTTAAGTCAAGGTGGGATTCCGTATGGGTTACTAGGCTCACTTCGTGTAGTATGGAATGGAAGTAAAGAGAGCTTAGCAACATGAAACAAAGGAGAAACATAAAAGATTAAAATGTTTTGAGGGTGATGGATGAAAGGAGATCTAGTGCCTTATTGCTTGGGCTATGGAGGTCATGTATGCAATCTAAGAGGGATATTCTAATAAAATATTAGGGGCTATAGGCAACCAAATTGATGTGTTTTATAACATCCCTAACTTGGCCATACAAATATTACAAGAAAAGAAGTGAAGGGACTCACTTAGGGGATCTCCACAGCCAAACTAGTCTAGAAGCGGTTGAGATTTTACTCACAATGGATGTATAGGGATTTAAACCCCTCCTCTTTGAGACAAGGCATAAGCTTTTACCCACAATGGATGCATAGGGCTTTAACTCCTCTTTGAGACAAGCTACTTCTAGATTTAGCTTTGACAATCTAAACCTGCGTACAACATTTACTAATGGCATGCCTAGAACATTTGCCTCACATAATAAATTGTACAAATAGAATTACCATAACTTAGACAATAAGTACCTTCATTCCAATGCTTGGAGCTAGCTTTCTCACAAGTTCTTCCATTGATCAATTCCCCAATTGCAAATGGAGAGAGAAAACCCTTATATAGGTTTTAGCTCTAACTCCTCATACAATAAACAATGAATTGTTTTCTTAGATCCATTAGTTCTCCAAGGGAAAATGGAAAAATAATCATCTCGAACCTCCCCAACAAACTTCTTACTCAAAATAGACAAGAGTTTGTTGAGATCCACTTTTTCCTCTAGGAGGTTACGATAAAATATTCTAGGAAACAATTTTCAATGAAGCTCTTATCTAACTAACTCCCATAGACAAGTCAACAATGAATAAAATAGGAGTTAGTTTGAACAACTTTCTAAAGATAGAGCCAAGAGATGAGGGTGCTTCCTTGTTTCTAGAAGTGCCCCGGGTGTGAGATAGGCATGAATGAAGTGAAATGACCTTAATAAATGATCATGGGATGTGTACATGTGATCTCCTCCATTCAAGCCATGAACGAATGTGCAAGTAACCAACCTCATCCACATGTGTGGCTAGTAGACAAGGTCGCTCCATGAGATGAAATGTAGAATGAGTCAATAGATGTTCAAGTGGCATGTGTGGATGATCCCAAGGTAGATGAAGTGGTGGAGGACCAAATAGACACAAGAATAAAGTGGACGCCCTCATGGATAAGTGTGCTAGGCGACCTCATCCAAATGCATGAATATGTGTGCCATCCAACTAATCAAGTGAACATCTCCAACAAAATGGCTTGGAAACATGTGCATGGCGTCCTCAAGTCCTTATCAAGATAATAGATGGCTGAAATCGTGGAGCGCTCAAGTGAAATGGACCATAAAGGCTCAAACTCCAACTTAGATGGCCAACTCCAATGAATATACAACAAGAATGCTCCAAGTTGGCACATGTGGCTCCAAGTCATCCATAGACCAAGGTAGGTGTAGTGGATCTCATGATAAGAGGTTGACAATCATCAAATAGACACCATAGATTAAGTGCCAAGTTATCAAAAGGGCCTCATCATCTATCCAATGAAAAAATGCCTCGATCCATGAGAAATGCCTCCACATGTGTGCAAGCAATGGAGCGCTCCAATGAAGTGAGGTGTCTAGTGCATCTTCAACTTCAAAATAGAATAAGGAATCTGAACGATCAAGTGTTGGAGTCAAGTGTGCAAGAAGGAGTGGGTTGACCCCTCCATCCATGCCATAGATGCTTGAAGAACCATGAGGAAGTGGAGCGCTCCTCAAAATGAATCTCATAGAATGTGACCTCAGGACCTCAATAGACACCATAAAGTCCAAGGTGATCTCACCAGGTGTGCCATGTCATCCATCCTCCTCCAATATGTTAAAAACCCATGAATAGTGTTCCAAGGTGTTGGAAATCCATCATGAAGCAGGGCGCTCAACCAAAACAAGTGTCTATCCTATAAAACATCATCATAAGACCGTGATAGACGCTTGAAACTCTAGGGCACCCTTACCAAGAAGTGTGATATCATCTACCACCATGACCATGTTGAAAACCCCTTGTATGTTGAGCCAAATGTTGGAAATCCAAGGAAGAGTGGAGCGCTCCCAAAAATCAAGTGCCTATCCTATCAAATATGGCCAAAGGAACATAATAGGCTCAAAAGATCCTAGGGTGATCCATCAACCATGCCAAGATGTTGCCTTGAAACCCTTAGTGCCGAGAAATATGCCAAGGAGGTGAGTGCTCCACTAAATTAGTTGTCTATATGATTAGATGTCACTATAGAAGCATAATAGACACCAAATTTTCTTTGGCTCTCAATCACAAGAGTCTAGTAGCATATGACCATCAAAATCCTCATCAAACCCCCAGGTTGCTCCAAAGTAAGCCAAGGAGATGAGTGCTCTAGGAGAACAAGTGTTTGTTGTGTTTAATATCATCATGAATCGATGTGCGAAACCTCGGGGTGCCCTCACGTAGAGTGTATGATGCCATCAATCATGCCAATACTGCTGAAACCCTAGGTGCTCCACCAAAAGAACAAGTGATATGCAAGGAGTCCCAAAGAGGTGAGTGCTCTACAAAATCCACTGTCTACCATGTCAAGGATCATCATAGGAGCTCAATAGACATGTCATAAGTCAGGGTGCTCTCCTACAAGCATCAAATACCATTCATCTAGTAGTAAGAAGGTGAGCGTTCCATAGAATTTATTGTCTATTTCATTAAGCAACATCATAAGAGTGAATAGACATGTAAAATACTAAAGCACTCCATAGAATCATAACTCACCATACCAATAATACAAGGAGCAACACCATGAAGCAATGATCTAGCACCCATCATCTAACAAGCTGAATCAAGGCATGAAGATAATCAACACCCATGAGCATCATCATCATCCATCGACCAAGGCAATCAACATCTCTCATGCAATATCATGAAGGATTACCAACCATGAGCATGTTCTCATCAACCAAGGAATATACCATCCATCACATGTGACAAATGAAGAAAACAATATGAATGAAGACACTCAACCACCTGGTCCATCATGGCGAGTCACTGTCCTCACCCATCCTCAAGCAATATCATTGGAGATCACTCATCCAAGAAGGACTATCCTCAAGCAAAAATAAGAGTGTGTATCTGTAGTCCCTCAGTATCCCTGCAAGTTACCCCTGAAAATATGTCATGTGATAAAGAATCACACAATTACCAGTTGTGAATATGAGGGGTAACAAGCAGTGAATTGTTTGTGAATGCATGTAGTCCCATACCACACAAATTACGTTTAGTGTCTGATATCATCCATCAAAAACTAACAAAGAGCATAAGACTGGAACTGAAGTATGCTTCTCAATATTCAAAGTAATGCAAAGAAAATAAAGAAAAAATATAGGTAAAAACAAGTCAAAGATTGTAAAATTCATTGTGGAAATATTTTGTTTGTTTGTGGTATTTCCTGTAACTGCATACCTCTTCCTAGTTCTACTGCATCCTAATATATAATCAACTGTGCAAACACCCTTTACAAATGAAAATCCATGAATGTTAATGAAATTTATGCCATAACTCAATACACTAAAGCAACATTGGAACTATAAAAGGCCCAATTGAAAGTTTAGGGTCCTTAACAGGTTTCAGAAACCATAGAATCTCTGGAAAAACCTATGCTGGTAATAATTTGATGAGAACAGCAATGTTCTGTGTGCACATCCATTGCATTTTAAAGTGTCAACTGACGTTAAGTTTGAGTTTTTATAACAGAAACAGTTTTTTGTCAAAATATGTGAGCTTTCACCAAAAGTGGTCAGAGACACTTTGAACTAGAAATCAATCCAAAGATAGTGGGGGATTTCAGTGTTGGAAAACTACCAAAGTGGGTCTTAAATTATCCAAACAATCCACAATTTGTATCAGTGTTGAAAAATTTCCGTTTCATTGGATTTTTTCCAAGTTTTTTAGGTGGCCAAGTTTTCCAAGTTTTTTAGGTCCGAGTTTATGCATGCCAAGTTTGGCCAATTCTTTCCTGAGTTGATGACCCCTCCAATTTTTTTGCCAATGCCAAGTTTTGCAACACTGATTTGTACAGCTGGCCGTCATTGCACTCTTGTTATCTCCAAGCATTCAGCCATATTTTTTTATGCTGTATAGTTCGCATTTTTTCTGTTTAACACTCTCCTCTCGATCAACAAGCAATTTACGTCTCACTAGTTCTATATAATTCTTCTGCATCTTTTTCATAAAAATAGATCATACCTTAAATTATCTTGTATTTTTTTAATGCAGGTTCCTGCTCTCTTTTTCTTATCCATGCCTCTTTTCTCCATGATTCCTTCTCTTCATTACTGAAGTCTGATAGTTTAGATGGATCAATAATTAAATATCCAGAAACATGGGCCTTTTCATTGATTTTAACTTTGTTTTCTTGGAATATTTGTGAACAACTGGTATGGTTTTATATGCAAAATAATTTGTATTTCGATTTTTTTTTTTTGAATATGGCTCAAAATTTCTACCATAAGTCACTTGGGACTTTGATTGGTTGCCTTCATGAAGCTTTTAACATGCAGTTATTGAGCTAAATATTGTTCTTAGGGGCTGCTTGAATTTAAATGGAAATAATTGAGGACATGCGATTTGAACATCATGGCTGATTCTTTAAGATAGGAATTTTCTTTCCATTCTGATATTACCTGGCCCATTGCATTTACATTTTGTCACGGTCTCTCATTTTGTGAGATTTCACTCCTAAGTTGTGATGCTTAGAGATTCCCTTGCCCAAAGGCTACTAGAAGAACCTATTTTTGGGACCTAAAATAACGCTGTGGCTTTGAACATAGCTTATGAGCTCTGATTGTTAATGCCTCTTCTTATTGCTGAAAATAAAGCCCTGCTATCTATTATATTGTCTTTCTCAATCTGCTATGGGAGTCCTTTGATTCAGGACACAGACTTTAATACTGATGTGTCTTACTTTCATTAGGGAGTTGTGGTATTTATGTGTCTATTGGTTTGCTCCCTAGATCAAGCTTTGAAATGAATCTTGTTTTTTGAAATACAACAATGTTTGTGTTAATGGCACCCTTAATTGTTAAACATCGTTTCTGTGCTTTTAGCTCGTATTGTCTAAATCTATATTTTCTTGTTTCAATCCTCTACACCAGTACTATAGACTCTAGAGTTATCCACTGAAGCAATCCGTTTTTGGTTTGTTCCTAGTACAAGTTTTTGGGTTGTTAGGCGAGAAATGGAAAACAAAGTAAAAATATTATTGTTCACAGACAACCAAAAGCAGTCACTGGGAATGGTAATTAGAATATGTATACGGAAATTCTGCTTGTTTTTGTAGTGCCAGAGGAAGGATATTTTGCATTGCGGAATGAAAATTTACAATGAAGTTTTTGCAAGTGATACCTCCTTTTTAGATGAAGTTGGAACTCGGGATGGCAAGGTTGGCTAACTAAATTCAAAAACTTCTTGCAAGAGTCTCTTTGATCAAGAATATGTTATTGCTACCAATGACAAGATCAATTTGCCTTGAGCTTTTCTATTCTGAAGAACATTGTTCTAAGTTGTTTTCCTTAAGATGTTTTAGTTACATGTGCTTCTTTTGAATTGATTGTGTTCGCATGCACTTGTACAGTAAGTGGAGGCGTAATACTATAACAATTCAGTTGGATTGTAAAATAAAAGCAATTAGTTTGTATAGACCTTGATATCATGTTTCCGGAGTATATTAAAGTCTAATATGTTTTGATCTCATGTAAAACAAAGGTGTGTTATTGCCTTTATTCGTACTTTGATACTCTTACTTTTTTGCGAGTAGGATTAATTATGGTATATGTAGATCATGTCTATAAGAGATGGAAAGAGGCTGATAGTTGGTTCCCAATGCAGGAGAAATGCATACAGATAATGAAGATGAGAAGTTCAAATCATTTTTCAGCGTCTCAAGGAAGACATTTGACTACATCTGCTCCCTGGTAAAACCAGACTTGTCATCAAGGCCTTTGTCCATTATCATAACTGTAGAAGGCAGGGTGCTAACAGTTGACAAACAAGTTGCTATTGCTTTAAGAAGGTTGGCTTCAGGTGAGTCTCAACATAATGTAGGAGAATCATTCGATGTAGGGCAATCAATAGTTTCCCAGGTGACATGGAAGTTTGTGGAGGCTATCGAAGAACGAGGCATGCATCACTTGAAGTGGCCTGATGCAAATGAAATGAAGGAAATTAAGTCCAAATTTGAAATGATTCAAGGGTTGCCCAACTGTTGTGGAGCCATTGATACTACCCACATTGTTATGAGGTTGCCTTCAGTAGAAGCTTCAAATATCTGGCATGACTCCGAAGAAAACTACAGTATGATCTTGCAAGCAATCGTGGACCCTGAAATGAGGTTTCGTGATATTTTAACTGGTTGGCCTGGTAGCATTAATGATCATTGTATACTGAAAAATTCAGGGATTTTCAGACAATGTGAATGTGGTCAGAAGCTGAATGGCTCAGTGAAGGAGTTGGAAGATGGCGTTCAAATTAGAGAATACATAGTCGGTGACAGGGGTTATCCCCTGTTACCTTGGCTTCTGACTCCTTATCATGGTAAAGATCTTTTTCCTTCCAGGATTGAATTCAATGCAAAGCACCATGGCACAAGACTGGTTGTAGAACGGGCACTGGCACGGTTGAAAGGAACATGGAGAATTATCGATGGAGTGATGTGGCGACCAGACAAACACAAATTGCCTCGAATAATCCTTGTGTGCTGTATGTTGCATAACATCATCATTGATCGAGGTGACAACTTGTATGGCGATGTTCCCTTATCTCATCATCATGATTCGGGTTATAAGCAACAACTCTGTCAATTTGCCGATGCAAAAGCTGAAACCCTAAGAGAACAACTATCCAATTACTTATCACAGAAAGCCATATGAATGATCTTAATGAATCAGATGTTTGCTTTCTGCTAACTTTGTTGTTTTCCATATTCATGGAGTATACTCTCTTTCCGCGGGTTTCAAGTTTTAATCCGGAAGAGAGAAGTGATTCATTTAACGAGTTAGGTGGAAGATACAGACTTTATTCATTGAAGAATTGGTTAAGGTGAATATAAGTGAGTACAGTATTAATAAATTAAGATATTCTTAATTTACGCTCTCTTAATATATTAATTTTTAATGGTGATTGAACTTCTTAATATTTTAATTTTTAATGGTGATTGAACTTTAGTTTTGAAATCCTTATTAATAATTTCAATAATTTATAATAATGGTTTTATTAATTATTACTTACCTAACTATTTTTTCATTTTTCATTTATAAATTTACAAAAATTTTAATATTTTTTAAGTAAATTATTAATTAATTTCTCCTTTAGTAATTCATTAAATTATTAATCTATCCATAATATAATTTTTCCTAGGAAAAAAATATAATTTTTATTTCATCAGTTTGAAATGAAAATTACATTGTGTAGAATACATGGATTCCATGTATTTGTGTAGAGAGTGTGCTTCTCATACCCTTTCCTTTAAAACACAAAAAATAATTACACACTTTTCTATTTGATGAGTGCATGTGTAGGCCATAGTACAAGTGTGAAAATATTCAAGAGTGGATATTGAGTAGTGCTTAGAGAATGCAAATATAAAGAGATTGATAATACTTCGTCACATAATTGACTTGGGGGCTTCTGAGGCTGAGCATCAAGACTAATATAAACAAACTGAAGACCAAAAAAATCTAAGCTTCCAGAAAGTGAACCGGAGGATCAATAAAAGGCATGTGATAGTAAGAAAAATGATCTCCTTCAACATCTTCTGCGATCATCCACTTCCCTGGTGCCAATTGAAGACCTTTAGATAGCTTATCCGTGCCCATATTAAATTCACTATATACATGTTGAAATAGAATGGAGTCAAAAGAATCCATAAATCTGAAAATTTCCTCAAGCAGTGAAAGCAGTTGAATATTGTGATAGGCTTGGGTTTTCCGCACCCAGTTGATAACATTCAAAGAGTCTCTAAAGATCTGGCTTGTAGTTATTCCCTTTTCACCAACAAAAGTTACTAAAAGCTTCAAGGACATGAGTTCCGCATAGTTATTGGAGCTTGGCCCTAGTCCCATTTTGATTTTGTAGAAATGGTTTTCCTTGAGGTAAAGGATGCGCCCCCAATCCCCCTCGCCCCCTCCACATATAAGACCATTTTGTTGAGACACCCCATCAAAGTAAGCCCAAGGTTTTGAGTGATCCACTTTTGCTTCTCGAAGAAATTGAGGAGGACCCAAGTCTTTGGAATCGGGAAAGTAAGACAAGATGCCCAACCCTTGTGCAACTACCACCTCAGGGACAACGACCTTTCCCATGAAAATAGTGTTATTATGGGCCAGCCATATGCTCCCACTGATTATCTATCAATAATATAATATATTACCTAATCCATTAATTTGTTAAATCATTAATCACAAACTCACTAATACACCAACTTATTATTTCTTTAATCCAAGATTATATTTGTTACTAACTCATTAACCATATGAATATTTACTCACTAACTTAGTAATCACCAACTTAATAATCCATTTCCAACCAATAATTCACTAACATACTGACCCATTATGACAATTAATATGACCATTATTTCACTGATCCAATGACAATTAACATTCTAATCCACTAGCATACTAACCATCAACCCACTAACAATTTTAACACACTAACCTAATAATCCAATAACCCATTAATGGGTCTAATGGTATTTTAACACACTAACCTAATAATCCAATAACCCATTAATGGGTCTAATGGTTAAGAACTTGTGTTTTCCTCTAGGACGTCACAAGTTTGGAATGGGGTCTCATGTACCAATTTGGCATCTAATTCACTTACCCACTAAACAAATTAACCACAAACAATCAAACTGTTAGGATATTTAGACACTTAGGAGTTAGTAAGATTTACATGGTTTATTGTGTCGTTAGGTAAAAGTGTGTTTTCTAGTGTGTTTCTTTAGTATGCATTAGTATGCATTTGTAGTTAGGAAATTCGATGGTCACGATATGTTCCCAACATAGAGTGATCTGACGGTTCATACTCTCCTCGATCTTAACGACCATTGATTCGTGGCTTAACACCCGATTGGTCCATGATCTCTATTTAAAGAGCATGGAGGGTCATTTGCTGATGATCGATTGTGAGAAACTCTCTTGTAAAATCTCTCTGCAATCTTTTTCTTTGCATTAATAAACTGCTCCAAGTGGCCGCGTTGGCTGGGGTCGTGGATGTTTTCCCGTAGGGGTTTTACCACGTGAAAACATCGGTGTGTCGATCTTTGATCTGGTTATGTGAGTGGTTACTGAAGGTGTTCGTCCTCTGTTGGAATACTTGTGTTGTCGAACATGGTATCAGAGCCTATTTGAAGACTCGCTCCTGTTGTAAATAGAGATCGTGAATCCAAGTTGCCTCATCTCCACTTTCTGTCATTTTCATACATTTTTGGGCTGAGAGGACTGTTCCATTGCGTCCGGAGTGCTCGTTTCAATCAGGAACACTTTTCGTTTCACTCGAAAAGGTTTCCGTTTGCCCAAGATACGACCATTATAGTAAGATCCAGAGGTATAAAGCTTGAATACGCATTTTTTAAAATTTTTGCAGAGTAGTATTTTGGTTTTGTTTTATTTATTTCCGGGTTGCTACTCTTTTAGATCTGCATATTCTCTTTGCCCCGCGCCCTGTGCGATCTCGGCAAATCAGAAACAAATAGGAAAATGTGCATCTTTCGGGTAAGCTAACCGAGATCTAACCCTTGTTGTCATCGAGAAGCGAAATTTTTTTCTTTTGTGAAAATAGTTTTTTTTTAGCAATCTCTCCAAGACAACAACAACAACAACGACAATCCTCATTCTAAACATTACAATATGTTTTGCTAGATCATTTGGTTAAAAGTTGCCTTATTAAGTAAGAGGTCTTGAGTTCAAGTCTCTCTTTTGTTACCTTTTTTGAAAAAGTTCATGCTAAAATTGTATAGTGTATTTCACTTCAAGTATAAAAGTGATCCCCACTTCTCTTTATAAAAGTGGACCACTTCATAAAATAACTTACACAATCACATGGTCATTTGGTTACCGATTGTGCCTTTTTAAAAAATGGCATATCTCTAACATCGAAAGTCCGTTTTTTTTAAAACCTCATAACTTTCCGAGCTCTTTCCATCCAGATCATCAGTTTTAGATTTTAAATTCACATTATCTGCATATTTAATATGGCTTCTACAAGTACTGTCTTTCTTACCAACAACAACTACTTCCAATGGAAATCTCATATGGAAAATTTATTTAGAAGTAAAGGTTTGTACCGGATTACCTTGGGAAAGGAAAAAGCACCCATTGATGCTGATAAGAAAGCCAAGTGGGATAATAGGAATGACGAAGCACGTGGAATAATCAGAATTTTCATCTCTCCTGATTTAAGGTACCACCTTCAAGATATTGATGACCCCAAAGAAGCTTGGGACACGATTGAATCTGTGTTTGGTAAACTCAATATTATTCGAGCACAATAGTTAGAAAATCAAATACTGCCCTTGAGTCCAAATGATTTTTCTTGCCTTGGAGACTATCTATCTAGGTTTAAAACACTCAGAATTTTATGTGAATAATGTAATATAAAGATGGAGGAAGAGCGTTGCATCTATCTTATTCTTTTTAAGTTAGGTAGTGCATATTCTATGTTTGTATCTACCTTTTATGCCACGAGAGAGGCTCTAGGGGAAGAAGCTTATGAAAAACTCACTCTTGAGTCATTTTGTGCTTCTTTGATTCGAGAGGAAGATAAGCTTGTACAATTTGGAGTGATAAACACTGCAGGTCTCTCCAACAAAGCCTTAGTTGCCTAGCAGAAAGATAAACCCAAGTATCCCAAGAAGCAACATCCTCGCTACAACAACAAACAACACAAGGGTCCCAAACCTACTCAGACAGCTTTAGCTCATACTGGTGACAAAGGAGAAAAATATAAAAGTAAGAATACTAACAGACATTGCAACCTTTGTGATAAAGATGGTCATGATGAGTCCAAATGTTTCAAGAAGATGACATCTTTAGAAGCAGCGATGAAGAAACATAACATCAATATTGATTCTACTTCTTCTTCTCACGGACATGCAATTTCTGCTTCTAGTTTCTCCTTCAATTTAAATTCTACTACTACTTCTTCTTCTGATGAGTGGCTTATTGATTCAGGAGCATCTTATCATATGGCTAAGGATAAAGCCATATTTTCCGCTCTAAATGAATGTAACACCAAGAAAATATTTGTTGGTGATGATAGATCTCTTA
>ML778512.1:1012344-1029663 GCA_009831015.1 Picea engelmannii | reverse complement strand
CCAAGGCTGTAGGAGAAAATGCCTTTGAGCTCAGCATTCCACCATTCCTTGGTCTGCACCCAGTGTTCAATGTGGACCGCCTTCGGCCCTACTTTCCACCTCTACTAGACACATCCGACATGGTAGAACAACTCACACCAACATAGTTAAATCCAGACTGCATGGAATAAGCCAGAACTGATCAGATCATGGATACACAGATCAAGCACACCCGAAAACAAAGGATACCGCTATATCGAGTTGTCAAAGCAGGCCAACTCCTTCACCAAGGCAAATGGCTCACCAGGGACCAAGTTTAGCAGAAGTTTCCTCATCTCATGGAGGAACTCAACGCAATGGGGACCATTGCTTCCTAAGGAGGGAGGATTGATCCAGGTGGATATCGATGGCTACCCACCTTTTCCGACTGGCTCAAAACAGTTTTCTGACAATTTTGACAATTTACTATTTTTAGCAGGTTTTAACTTCTGGGGCCATTTTGAGGGCCTAAATGAAGGTTTTTTTATATCGAGGTTCTCAATGATATTCGAAGGCATAATTGAGCCCCCAAAATGAATCTCCTCGACGATACCTTTCCAACGAGCTATCACACGCCTAAAACGGAGATCGTATGCAAAAATTACGACCCCGGGAAGTTGATGTACTAACTTACCCAAACGGGGCCCACATGACTTTTGACGCTTCATCTCCTAGGGTTAGGTTTTTGGATGTCTATGACTTTTGGCATTCTCGTCTATTGTAAAAAGGCCTCTAGAGCCTCATTGTAATCATCTTCTCACGGATGCGAGTAGCAGGCACATCTCTTCTCAGAGATAAGCTACCAGCGCCCTAGCTAGTTTATTTCCATTATGTCTGTAAGCATATTTCAGTCATTTGTTATTAATGGAATGAAGTCTTATTTCCATTGCATCTCCGTGTTTATGTGTATTTCTGTATTTCATTTTGTTCCTACATAAATCCGGATCAACCATCCATGACAACATTATATGTGCAGTATGGTCAAGGAAGCTGACTTATGGACTATTTGATCAGATACCAGATTTGATCGTAATATACTGTGACAATCAAAGTTGTATGAGGCTATCAGAACACCCAGTGTTTCATGATCGGTCAAAACATATTGAGATCAAATATTTCTTTATTCATGATAAAGTCCAGGAAGGAGAAGTGAAACTCTAGTATATCTCCACAGATGAGCAGGTAGAAAATATTTTGACAAAGTCTCTGTCCAGAATAAAGTTTGTGTAGTTAAGGGACAAGATGGGGTTCGTGGAGGTAACTTCCTTAGTTGAAAGGGAAAAGATGGCTCCCCTGGTTGGGAGGGAGAATTGATATGTTATTGATATATGGGCAGTCATTTTCTAGTTTGGAAAATGGTCTAGGTTGGGCAGTCATTTTCCAGTCCGGAAAATGGTTCAAGATTTTTGATGGACAATCATTTTCTAGTTCGGAAAATAGTCCAAAACAGAAAATCATTTTTGTAACGAAAATGGTCTGATAGATTGTTGATGTACCATAGACAACGATTCCCCTTGTGGCCAGTGTGGGGAATGGTCTAGGACAATCATTCTCCTTGGCAGTCACTACGAGAAGTGGTCAAACAGAATGGTCTGCCTCTCTGGGCAATCATTCTTTCAAAGTTCACAGTTATGAGTAGTTTCAAAGAATGGTATGATATAGGAGGTTGGTCAAGGACGATCATTTTCGTAGGAAATGGTATGGACAATCATTCCCTAGGGAAGACTCATTCTCTCTAGGTTGCACTATGATCAGTGTCGGAAGAATGGCCCAGTTAGGTTGAATGGTCCAAGTTCAACAATCAGGGAAAATTATTCTTCTATGCTTGAGAAGAATAGTCCATACAACCCATGGTTGATGTTTAAATTTCAAAGGGCATATTCTCTTCTAGATCTCACGGATGTGAGTGGAAGAATGACCCATATGACTTAGTCTGTATCATGACATTGTTGATGCAAGATGATATCCGATGATATGATTGTTGTGGAGACTATGTCTCTAGACAGTAGCTATATGCTATTGTGGTGGATGTGATCCACTAGTAGTGACTGTGTGTCACTGGTTAGTAGCAGTGTGCTACTAGGAGTAGTTGTGTACCACTGGATAATAGTTGTATACTACTATGAATAGACACAGTCGTGTTCTATTGGATGTCATTGTTCTGATTGCCATAGAGACTATCTAGTTAGATAGCGATGTTGGTGCTTGTGATTTGATCATGAGATAACCTGTGTGGCTATGGTGATGCTACCGGTTGAATGGTCTGTTTGTGATCAAGACCATTGCCTTTAATACGTCCCTAGCTAGGAGGGAGTGTTGATATTACGGTACCTGCAGGAGGTATTAACCTCTACGTGCAACTTTTGACGAGACTAGAATATTCTGGGAAACAAGAGAAACCCTAAAACATTGGATAATAACCCTATAAGACAAGTCGACTCAAGAAAATAATTAGTATTGAGTAATTAGCCTCCAGGAAGAGAAGTCGACCCAGTCAGGTGAGTTGAAGCAATATAAATAGAGGGCGCTAGAGCTCATTTGGACTCACTCACTCTCACAACTGCATAAGGACAAGTGGTGCACATGACTGGAGGAGAACTGCATCTGTTGCAGTAGTGACTTAGTCTTGGTTTATGGTTTGGACTTTCTGCTTGGTCTTTGGTTATTTATGCTTGGTACGCTAGCCTTGGAGAGAGGTATGCTACCTTGGTTGGCTATTGGTCTACTTCCGTAATCATTATGTCTATCAAGGGTAAAGGTGCTCGGGGGTGGCCTTTGTGCCTATGTTTGGGTGACAATATTGCTACATTGTCTATGGTGAAAACTAGCACATCTTTTTTATTCTAACAATTAATAACTAATAAGAACACAAAATTAGAACTATTTTTTTTCTCCTGGAAAAAAATATTATATTTTTATATAAAAAATATACATGTTGCAGCTCCAAAATAGAGCTCTTCATCTTTGTCAAGGCGAACTCTGCAACAACTTTTACATCAAAAAACAAAGTGACAAACTTTCCATATCTCAAGGAACGTGATCAACACGCGTTTAGAAATCTATGTGTCTCGCACTACAACTGGAACTCCATGGACTCAAGTTCCTCACCCTCACTATACTCATAGAGCTCACACACGCTAGAGGGTAGAGCCAAAGCATGTTTGGAGAGATCATCAACATGAGAGTTTAACTCTCGCTAGATATACAAAATTATAACTTTTTATTTCTTCTTATTATTATTTTAATTTTTTTTATTATAAAAAATTCTTTATTTTTCTTATTATTTCACATAAAATTTTAATGAAATAAAAAAATCATTTTTATATATCATTTTTATTATAACGATTGTTATCCTCCCCACCCAAGTTCAATTCGCACAAGTGACATGTTGAGTTCTCAATGAGTATATTGTTGTAATGGTCTTGAGCCCTATGTTCAAATGCTTTGAGCTTATGAGAAATTCGGTTTATCTTGAGTACCATCCTTGGAATGAGGGGAAGTACCTGGCGGGTTTTCTGGGGATATGTATTCCATAGTTAAAAAAAACTGAAAAAAGATTTAAAATTAAAACAATTATAAAACATAATTAATTTAAATAACGACTTAAGTAGTCTAAGGGGTTTGCTCAATTGATTTTCATTGATGTTGTTGGAAATTTGTATAGTTTGGTGCCAACAAGTGCTTCATTTTAATCTATTTGGGTGAGGTGCACTAGTTTACATTGACATGTTTACTAGGAATTCCATCCACGAATATGAGGACGCATCTATTGGGTTTCCCTACAAAGTTTTTCTTGGAAAATAAATTTATGACTTGAATGATAGAAAATAAACTTAAGAAATGATGCAATAGGAAAAATCTATAATATCAAGGTGAATTTTGGATTTCCCTCTTTGTCCTCACTCTTAGAAAATAACAATAGGTGAAGGGGGTGTTGGGTGGTTAAAATGATTTTTTTGCAAACTCTTAGAAAATAACAATAGACGAAGGGAGTGTTAAATGGTTAACACTTATTTTTCTGCAACTCTTAGAATGTTTGTAGTCTTAAAACAATTTGGAAATTTACCTATATAAGAAAATGAGGTTTTGAGATTGTACTATGTTTGCAAAGTGTTAAAAAGTATTTGAATATTATGAAAATCTAAGACACACACACACACACACACTACTCATAATGGATTTGTGGAAAGGGTTAGGGTTTATGTAGTTTTTTTTTGTAGCTAGGGTTTTCTTGTCAAGTGACTTGCCTGAGCCAAAGCCAATTCAACACTCAGTGAGCCACGTATTCCTCCATGTCTACTCAACAATGGATGAGGAACAACTAGATTACACATACGATCAATATGAGGGAAAATTGATTTTGGTTTCTTTGAAGTTTCCTCGTAGTTTTTCTGGTGATAATTCCGACTCAAACCCTCGGTCGACGGATCATCCGCTAGTCGAGGACACCCTGGTGATTCTTCATTCCATCTTCTAGTATCTGTGAGGACCGCACTTGCATGCAAACAACAGGACAAGGCTATCATCACAAAAAATTCCCACTCCTCAACTCAATGATGACACAGGGGGAAATGTCTCATCTGGATTTCATTATGAGGAGAGAGCTTCAATCACATACTCCATTGAAAATGACGCTAATGATGAATTTATTAATCCATCAATTCTTCAATCCCCCACCACAAATCATCATGACGAGTTTTGTAGGTTGGATAGCCCTGTCTTATCTCATGCAAAGATGACAAGAACCCAACCATTGGGGGGTTTTATTGGTCAACACTTAACTGGAGATTTGATGAGTGGTAGAGATTTCGTAGCGATGCAGTCTCCTCGAAAGATGAACTTAGAGGTGGGGGTTATGGACCAAAATAAAGGGAAATTAAAGTGTGCAAAATGGACAATGGAGGACCCAAACTTAATTCTTGGAAAAGGGGTCAAATTACATGAAATCTTGGACATAGAGGAGGTTGCAGTGGTAGATCGCTTCGCCAACAAGAATATGTCTATGGAAACATTACATAAATGGATGATAGAGAACTTCACAGGGATTTTGGGATACTCACCAAAATGTTTAGGATTGGCACATAGATGGTTGGCTTGGGTCACAAACTCAGGTGAGGATTCCCACAAGCTCCTCTCTTCTCATTGGCACTAGGGCTCACAAGTATTATTCCTGAAAAAATGGAGACTCGATTTCGACGCAAAATCAGAGTGCCTGGAAGTTATCCATGTCTGAGTCCGGCTTCCAGCACTACCACTTGTATTCTGGACTGAAGATGTCTTCAAAGAAATATGAAATCTTCTAGGGTTTTATTATGAGGAAAATTTCTCTTTTCATTCCACTAGTAATATGGGAATGGCTAGGCTCCTAGTTGGTCTCAATGTTTCAAAAGGATTAGCCAACACAATTTCAATCAAGTGTGGCCAAAGTATGTATAGACATGAAATAGATTATGAAGTTATTCCCTTTAATTGTGGGAGATATCACATGTATGGTCATCTGAGTATGGATTGTGTGCAAGGCTCTGAACACCAAAGGTGGGTATGAAAGGATTGAAAGGAAGTGAAGGAAATAGGAATTCAACATGGGTACTCCCCTGTCAAAGCTCTCTCTGAGGCTATTCGACCCTCAACTCTGCCAAAGGTTGTTGACATGAGCTCTGCCCCAAAGGCCCCAAACAAGTTCAAGACTACAAATGCGGAAAAGGGTAAGCCATTCTCTTTTGATTATTGTTTTGAATTTGAAATTCGCTTTGGGTCCATCGAAAAAATGCCTTCAATTTTGGATATAAATAATGGAGGGGACTTTATCTCCCATCTATCTGGGATAAATGATCCTCAACCTGCTACTCTAATTCCCTTCTCTGATTTACACTAGCATGTGAAGGAACATGTCCCTGCCCCACATCCCAACACTCTTAACTCACATCTCGCCTGCTCTACTCTACCCCATCTTCCTCACCATCCACCCCTCCCCCCCCAATTGATCCCCTAGCCCTATCTCCCCTTGTTCAGTTAGATCACTCCCCCTAACCAAGACAAAAATATAATTTAAGGTCCAAAATCAAAAGGCTCTGCTCTCTGGTTCTTGGAACATAGGGAGGCTTAGGTGAATTCAAGGATCTAGATAGTAAATCACCACAAAGGGGGAAAAAATACTTAATCTCCATTAATCAGAGACAAGTAAACTATGAAGTTCAAGTTGGTAAACAATGCTCCTATATGGGGCCCTTAGAGCACATGCCCCCAGAAAAGAGGCCACATGATCCTCCTCTCCCTAAACCATCGAGGGTTTGCCAAACCCTCCTTGAATTTGGTCCTCACCACATCCTCACAATGTTGGTAGAGGTCCATAAACCCTCTATCATATTCCTTCAAGAAACTATGATGATTGGTGACCATGCAATAAACTCTTTGACTCCCTCCCTTCCAGGATGGGAGTTTGTAACAATGGATGCTCAAGGACATTCAGGGGGACTCCTAACTAGTTGGAGAAAATAGTCCCTGCAACTTCAAACTTTCTAGTCTGTCAGAGGCGCCCTGGGTATTTTGTTCTGTTCTATAGAGCCGGGTTTGATTTTTCTAAGTGTCAACATTTATGGCCCTTACACAAACCAAAATATTTTATGGGAATCCTTTTTCAATACCCTTGTTGAGTACATTTTTATGCTTCCTTTTCACTCTATAAACTATACTTTTGCCTCCAAAACCATCCATTTTGCCTCCATTTCATTCCATATTTTCCATAAAACAACTTATGCAAGGTACATTTATCATTCTTTAGCTTAAGAATTGAGTTTTCGAATTTTTGGCATTAAAATTGAAAATTTATCAGAAATTACAGGATTTGACTAAATCTCGTAATTGCTCCTAGGTTCGTGTACTTACAGGACAACTGGGTGAAATCTGAGACTTGGGTCGTGATCCTTGATGTACAAGGATGGATGATTAGCTATCAGCTTCAAGATTTGAGCCTTCCAGGTGTCCGATCAACGTTGGTCAAACATAACCACTTCAACAGAAAATACCTTGTTTTAGCCTAAAATTATGGACAATTTTAGATTTTCTTGGGATTTGTTCATATTTTATGGATCTAAAGGGGGTATTCGACCTTTCTAGCATATATTGTGGACCTGATCATGATCTTTAGGAGATTTATTAGCATTATTCGTTTCAAAACTCTTGTATAAATACTCTAAGGCATAGACTAGTATGACACCTTTTGGATGTGAATGAAGAAACTTTGGAATTTGCAATCTTGAGATCAATTCTGCGTTTTGTTCTTGATAACGTTTATGATATGATGATGTGAATGCTGCTGGAAGCTCTTTCTTAGCTGAGACAACTCAAGTGTACAAGTGAAGCATTGGAGGCCCCCCTTTGCCAAACTAGTACACTCTTCCTTTATGTTCTTTTCAAGTAATCTTTGATACATGTTTTAGATTAGATCTCGCTGTAGATGAGTTTATTCTTTGCTATAGTTAGATGAATTCCATAGTTAAGTAATATGCTTAATGTTTCTAAGCCTTACTCATGTTGTGAATGATTTCTTGAATAAGAATTCAATGTGTGGTTTGCTTTCAAGCATTAGGATAATCATGAATGCTTTTTGAGTTATTTACGCTTTCAGTACTTTTGATTTAATAAGAATTGGTGATAATTTCTAATGAATGAAAGAAGACAATGAATGCATCTCTTGAATAAGAGTTTTGTCTTTCTAGCATTGATAAGCCTTAGAACTAGTTCAAATATCTTTTTGAATGCTTACTGTTAATACTCTTTAGGAAAACATTTGTTGATTACTGTTATGAGATCTATGAATAGGACTTCTGAACAGAAGCTTAACATCTCTTCTATATTCAGCTCTTAGAATAGGCTTTGGTTTATTCCCATTTTTGAACAAAAGTTATCTCTAAATCCATACATTTAGGATGTGCCTCTAAGTCTTACAAACACCGGATTGACAATCATTTGCACTCTAATTTACATAAGTAGATTGGAGCTTAACAACCCTCTACTGAAAGATGGTATTGTTGTAATGGGATGGGATCTAAATTTCACCCTTAGTGCCAATGAGGTTTGGGTCCCTACCGCCCACTTAGATCCTCTTGCAGATTTTTTCCTTTCATAGTTGGACGGGGAAGGTTTTTTGTGTAGTGACCCTCTCCTGGAGGGTCTCAAGTTTTTAAACTGTGAAATTATGTTACATACATCATGCTATCAATGTAAATTTTTGATTATGTTACAATGGTAAATTTATGTTTCTAAATTTTAACTTCTATATATATGGAGGGATTTAGGAAAAACACTTGATTATGCTGTCATAAAACTAATTCTGATTTCTAATCGGTAAACATTTCTAGCAAATTTAACTTGAAGGAATGAACTCCCTAATAATATGAACAATTAGTTTACAATATTTATAATAAATCCATTGAATAATCCACTAAAACAATACTTGTAAATTCTAGATGGTTAACTCCTTGCTCTCTTATCCACTGCTGCTAGACCACTGCCTGAAACTATTTCCTCCCAGCCATCTAGGAACAAATCCTCTCTGGCTCCCTAGCTCAAAGAAATCAAATTTCCTGCCCCTCGAGCCCAAAATCCCAGCAACACCGGTCCACTAGTAAAAACCCACAAAAAGTTTTACAACCTTCCTCGTCTCCATAATATCTACTGCCTTTCTTCTACCCCTAGTTTCTCCCTTCTCCTCCCAAGATAATTCCCCCTTTTCCCAGTCCAACCCCCTCTTCCTTGTCCTTCTCTCTCGAATCCTCCCATCATTAGTTTCCCACCTACCTTATCTTTTTTCATAAATTCATACCAACCCCAATCACAAATGAAATACTTAATTTATTAAATGTTACATTTCTTAATTCAAAAGGAATAAATAAATAAATGATAAAATATAATTAATTCAATACTTAACTAACTTGGATAAATTAATGATTTAATCAATTAATTAGCTTTTAATACCTTGATAACTTAATTTGTCTTACATAATCAAATCATTAATTAATCTAATTGGGGTGTTACATACATCCACCCTTCAAGAAACTTCGTCCCGAAGTTATAGTAATTTATAAGACAAGGAGAACAATAACATGATTCATACATCTAGATCATATAAACACATCATTAATTTAAACATTCATAAATACTAGTGTACATGCACAAGGCATGTATGCGTAGCTAGCACATACAAAACTCATGCGTGTACTTAATGACAATAATTAACACATCTAATACAATTCTTGTATGCTTCCAACCCAATCAACAATGCAATTAACTTCATAAAGAATAAATCAACCTTTTACAATTTTTGTAGAATCCTTAATTATAATAATTTAGCACAAGTAAAAATTACCTAGATAATTGTAATTCAGTTAAGCAATTTTTTTTAAAACAAGAGAAAATCAACACTTTTGCTATAAGATTAAAACTCCACACACTCTCAACTACGTCTAATCATCCTGCCTCCCTAACCTACTTCCATATTCCATCCCTATCCTTCCTTTGCTGGACTATCATGGAGTGTCAACTATATTGGCCTAACTCCAGATAGAACACGTAAGAGGAAGTGTCAACTACCTTGTCCAGGCTTCCCCAATAGGAAACTGGCAGTCATCATCACACATATAGGGGAGTGTGATCTAACACTGTCCTCCCGTGATTCCAGGTTTTAAATAATGCATGGTGGGAAATGCCTCCACCCCTCATGATAGAACTAGGGTCAACACCCTATCGTGGACCATACAATGGCACTGTGTTGCTGGGATCTTGTCATCGTATATTCAGTTTCACACAATGTCTCTACCTGAAAACCTGCACTTGACCACATATTATAGCAATGCATTTTAACCAACATAATTTAACATGCAAATATTCATACCATATTATTCCTCAGTCGATGTTCACGACATCAACCATTTATTACCATCATCCCTTGGCTATTTCATAGCCCATTAATATGCATATTAGTTATAGCACAAACTCACACATATCCATACACATGGTCATGTAAACACATTTAACCATATCATTAACTCAGTATCCACGTACCAACATCTTTAAATTTCAAAAATTTCAAGCTAGAAATAGGTTGCATAATATTCATCATAAATCACATAACATCAAACATTCATAGTATTTACATTCACACAGGTCCATATGCCCAAATTTTAAAGTGTCAAGTAATCAATGTTCCACAGATCATAAGAAAATAAAGACACGACTAGGCCATAAGTAATTCTAGTTGTCTAAGTAAAAATGGGTCATTATATACACCCATCCTTCGGGAAACATAGTCTCGAGGTGGTAAAAAAAGTGAGGGATGATATCGTCGTAAGGTCTCTGCATCCTCCCAGGTAGCAGATCCTAATCTATACTTGTCCCACTGGACCTTAACTTGGTCCACCAAACAATTCCTGAGTCGTTGGACCCAACGGTCCAATATGCGTAGTGGTTCAACCATGATAGTTCTCGCCCGAGACTTGAAATTCCTTCCAATTTAGTTTGTGAGATTCGTCAACAACATAATGGCGTAGAACAAATACATGAAAAACATTATGAATTTTATACAGGTGGGATGGCAGTACAAGGCGATAGGAAATGGGTCCAATTCTCTCTTGGATTTTAAACGGTTCTATAAATTGAGGCGACAACTTTGTCCCTTTCCCAAACCGAATGGTACTCCTATTAGTCCCGATACGAATGAAAACCCGATCTCCCACTTTATAACTTCAGTCTGTCCTATGTGCATCAACATAATTTTTTTGTCTATCATGTTCCTCCTTTAATCGTTGTCTAATCTGAATCATTTGTTCCTCCATCTCTTGAATCAATTCCGACCCTACTATCACTTGGTCTTCTAACCTTTCCCAACCCAACGATGTCCTGCATGGCCTTCCATACAAAGCTTCATAGGGAAACATTCCAATTGACTTGTGAAAATTGTTATTGTAGGCGAACTCTACCAAAGGTAGGTACTTCTCCCAATGGGTTTGATTATCCATAACATACATCCTAAGCATGTATTCCATAATCTGATTTACTCTTTAATTTTTCCCATCCATTTTAGGATGATATGTTGTGCTTAAGTTCAACTGAGTCCCCAGTGCTGACTGCAAAATTTTCCAAAACCTAGATGTGAATCGAGAGTCCTTATTGAAATGATATTCCTGGGTAACCCATGCAGACACATGACTTCACTTATAAAAACACGTGCCACATCAGTGACATCACAAGTGTCTCTAACTGGAATAAAATGATCACTCTTGGTCAACTTATCAACTATAACAATAATGACATTGTGACTTAATGATGTGAGTGGAAATCCCACAACGAAACCCATAGAAATGACTTCCCACTTGGACATAGGAACATCATGCGATCTTAGGAGACCTGCCGGATGGTGATGATTAACCTTCATTTGCTTACATTCAAGGCACTTGGTGACGAAATGGACTACATCAAGCTTCATGCCTACCTAGAAGAAAAACTTCTTCATGTCTGCATACATTTTCTTCACACCTGGATGTGCACAATAAAGTTCTCTATGGGCTTCCTTGAGTATGATGCTTTGAATATCCCCACCCTTGGGGATGTACATCCTTCCCTGGTATCTCAACAATCCATCTTCCTCAAGGCTATATCCTTCATACTTTGGCTCTATCTGCCTCCCACTCTGGAGGGTTGAAGTAAACTTTAAATGCCCACTATCTCCAAGAAGTTTCCCCAATACTCGCTCCCTCAGATTAACTTTTAAGGACACCAAGGAGAAGATATGTGGTCTTCTGCTCAGGACATCCATGACCAAATTCTCATTCCCTTGGTATATGAAATTCCAAAATCATACTCACTCATAAACTCACTCCATCGCCTCTGCTTAGCATTGGGATCCCTTTGAGTGAAGAGATTATTTAAGCTTTCATGGTCTGTTTTCAGCTCAAAGCTTCGTCCCACTAGATAATGCCTCCAAAGCTTCAGAGCTAGCATTACATCTGCTAATTCTATATCATGAGTAGCATATATCTCCTCACGTTGCTTCAACTTTCTTGACACATGTGCTATAAGTCTCCCATCCTACATTAGGACGACCCCCAAACCTTGCTTTGAGGCATCCGTGCAGACTTTGAAGTCTTTTTCCATATCCGACACTTGCAGAATTGACACACTGGTTGGTAACCTCTTAAGCTCGATGAATGCAATATTTCACTCATCTCTCCACTCATAACTTACCCCCTTATGCTGCAAGGTGGTGATAGGTTTTGAAATCTTCAAGAATCCTTCCACAAACCTTCAATAATAACCAGTTAACCCCATAAAGCTTCTCAACTCATGAGCATTCCTCGACACTGGACAATCCATTATGGCCTTCACCTTTTCTAGGTCCATTGAAATTCCTTCACCTGGAATGATATGACCTAAATAGTGAATCTCTTTTTGGAAGAAAGAGAACTTTGACAACTTGCCATAAAACTTGTTTTCTCTAAGGCTGGACAACACCACTTGCAAGTGTTCCTCATGTTCTCTTTCATTATTGGAATAGATAAGGATATCATCAAGAAAGTCATGTACAAAGTGGTCTAAGTACTTTCATAATACACCATGAATACTGTTGGTGCATTGGTCAAACCAAAATGCACTACAATGAACTCGTAATGCTCAAGCCGAGTTTGAAATGCAGTGTTAGGAATATTGCCTTCCTTAATATTTAATTGGTGATACCCTGATCACAGATCATTTTTTGAGAAAACTACTGCTCCTTTCATATGATCAAATATATCATCTATCTGTGGTATTGAGTACCTATTCTTCACTGTAGCACGGTTCAAGTCCCTGTAGTCTATACATAATCGTAAGGAACTGTCATTCTTCTTGACAAATATTACTGGTGCACCCTAAGGTGAAACATTGGGCCTTATCAGTTCTAAGTTAAGTAGTTCCTTCAACTACATCTGCAACTCACAAAGTTCTGGAGCCATCATCCTATATGGTGTCTTGGAAATTGGCTTCGCACTAGGTTTTAGCTCAATGGTAAAATCAAGCTCCCTCTCAGGAGGCAACCCTAGCAACTCTTTTGGGAAAACATCCTTAAATTCCGACAAAATTGGATATTGATCTATAGAGGGTCCCTTCCCTTCATTGACTGCTTCCACTACAAATAATTGACAACCTTGCCTCATGCAACGTTTAACCTTCATTGTTGAAATAAAGCGTAGAGACACCTTGCTCTGTATACCATGGATCTCTATTGGCCTTCCTTCATCATCTATGCAAAGCACCCTCTTCGTGAAACAATCTTGTTGAAATAAAACGTAGAGACACCTTGCTCCGTATACCATGGACCTCTACTGGCCTTCCTTCATCATCTACGCAAAGCACCCTCTTCGTGAAACAATATACCATAGCTTGATGGGATTCTAACCATTCCATCCCATAGATTAGATCACACGTCCCTAGGGTAATGACGTACACCTTCAACCTAGTAGTACACACTCACATGTCTATAAGACAATTATCGACACAAGGTCCTACTGCTTGTTTTTCCCCCGAAGCCATCTCGATTTGTTTAAAGTCATCGTGCTTGTAGGCTGCCAACCCACACTTTTTTAATGCGCATGGTGAAATGAAACTATTGTAGCACCAAAATCAAATAAAATTTTAACATTGACATGATTTAGCGTACTTGACGAATCCACCGCAATGGATTGATGTTCGTCCTTGTGGTTATTAACTACTGCAAAAATCTGGTGGCTACTACTCTCTCTTCCCATCGGGGCCTTTCCTTCTCTATGTACAAATCTTAATTATGACTCTGGATAGTCACGCTGGTAATGGGGTCTTCCACGCCCCAAACAAGTAACATGAGCTGGAACCTGCACACTCCCTTGTGAAGGCCTCTGAAATGAGTTCCTCCTCCTGGAACCCCTGCCCTTACTAACTTCTCCCCGACAAGGTCGTGGAATTGCTTGTGTCGCTGGTGATGAGTGAGATGTTGCACTCACTGCCATTGAAATCCCTGTTGCAACTGCTCTAGGTGAAACTCTATTGCCATAAGGAGGTGGCCTCGAGCTTCCTCCCCTGGAGAAAGTCCTAGGGGCCTTCCCCACAAATCCAGGCTGTTGTGGAATAGTTGATCTCATACCTTCGTTTAAGCTCATATGCTCTTCTCGGCGTAACAAGCACTTTCAAGTTCTTCGACTACTGACGATGGTTTCCACATCTGCACCATGGCCCTTATTTTTAGGATTTAATACATACACAAAATGATTTGCCTGTCGCTGATCGATATCCATGTAAGAGACATACTTAACTAACTCCATGAACCTGAATTCACACTCTTCCATCGTTTGGTTTCCTTGAATTAGATCATGAAATGCTCTTACTTGTTGTTCTTCGTAGTAAGACAACAAGTGTTTTCCCCGGAAACTTTCCTAAAAAATCTCCCAATAGAAGGTGCAACTGCCTCTCCAGATTACCCCACCATTTTAAGGCACTATCTCTCAACTGAAAGATCGTTATCTTCACCTTTGATGTGGAAGCATAGTCTCTCAAGGCGAAACATATCGACATTCCTTCCAACCATGCCTCTGGACATTCACTTGGATGTCCCCCGACAAACTCTGGGAGTTTTATTTTCTGTAGTTCTTTGGTGATGTCCCTTGGTGGAGGCCCTCCCTCTGAGTCCTTCGACCCTTCAGGGTTACCCTCTCCAAATGGTGGGGGCTCCACTTCCACCTCAACTGACGGGCGCCCTTTTAAAGTCTCATTAATAGCCTCTAAGGAGCGCAATATGAGAGCTAATTCAGACGATGGTGGTGGCAGCACCAACATCGGTGGCCCTTGCGATGATGCCCCCCGACCTCGATTTCCCTGAGTTATAACCATTCTGAATACTGAAATTGCATTCAAACCAAATGTTTATTAGAGAAAAATTAGAGCATTCTAGGTTTTATTCAAACTTATATTTGCAAACGTAGGGTCATGCGTAAGTTTTTTTTTACTTGTCTGTAAATAGACATTACTCCCATAAGGTAAGTGGCTAAAGGTGAGGGTCAAAAACCTCTAAACTTGGTAAGTTTGTACATGTATACTACCATCTCTCTGGTGTTGTAAGATGCTCGCCAATTACTCCAACTTACCTATTTAGTCAAGTGTCTAACCCTTCCCATAATAATTCATGTCCTAAGAGAGCTTATATATTAGTAATTACTCCCTATTTTTTATTATTAATTTATATACCAAATGTGATACCCTTAATCCCATTAGTCAACACCTTATTCTTTATTTGAATTAATTACATAAATTAAGTAACCTTAATGAACTAACATACATAAATTAATTAACTAACATTAATTAAGCAATCACCTTCTACTATTATTAACCCTATATTTACAAGCTTATTTAACACATTTCTTTTTATAAATATAATAATAATATTAAAATTTTCATTTAATATAGATTTATTAACTTATATATAAAAACAAAAACAAAAAAGACATTTGTTTTAACCTTCTTTATATATATATGTTCGATCCCTTTGAACAACAAATTTTTATTTTGATTAATTAAAATAATAAAATAAAATAACAAAATAAATAATTAAATATATAAAATAATAAATAAAAATAAATAAAAAAATAATAATAATAAAATTAAATGAAATAAAACAAGGAGTAGGCAACGTGGGACCTCGCATGAGGTCCACGTGCCGGTCCCCACTCAACGAAAACAACCCTTCCCCTAATTTCTCATTTCCACTTTTCATTTCCCCCCATCTATACGATCAACCTCGGCTCTGCAACACGACCACCCCTCATATATTTTTTTGTTTTGTTTTTCTTCTTATCCGTCTCATGGGCGCGGCCTTGGCTCCATGCCTGGCCGCTTGAAGGGCGCAACCATGGCTGCCAGGTCGGCCCTACGGTTGGTCTCCCTGCGTAGGGGAAAAAGGCGGCTCGGTTCGTGGGGTTTTCGAGCAATTCGTTGGCTTCGAAGCCGTCCATGGCTGACCACCCGATGGACGCGGTCATGGCCGCGTATTCCTCACCACATTTTTTCTTGCGTAAACGAAGCGACTCAACACACCGAAGGAGCTGCCAAGCAAGGGTTTGGTCGTGGCCTCCAAAGCCTGCGCGACCATGTCCGTCATTCTCGTGACCGTGCTGGTTGAAGTAGTTGGCTGGGGACTCAAGGTTCGAAGAGGGTTAAGTGGACGAGACTGGGCACGACCGTAGCTCCATGGCCAGCCACTTGAGGGGCATGACCATGGCTACAAAGTCGACCTCCCTCTATGGTTTTCTCTTCGCGGGCTTGGGACACATTTTTTTTTCTTTTGGGTGTTGTGATATCCTTTCTTTCTGTCCTACCTTCCCCCACTCACATTTTCGATCTCTAAAACTGGAGTAAAATTTTCATGAATCGACTCCTGTCTTGTTAATTTTTTTTTGTTTGAGTTGACTTTGTGTTCAAACGACCTTGCGTAGAGCAAGCCTCGCTCAGGCTCTTTTCACTCTCAGGTGTCTATGGGTATGAGGGCGATAAAATCCACACCCAACTGTGAGAAGGTGTCATCTCTTCATTTTCATAACTGTGAGCATGCAACGGTGGTGTGGGTGGCACTCAACAAGACACATAGAGCATAAGGCGAGCCATGGGTAATTTTCTTTTTTTAATATTTTATTTTATTTTTAAGTTTTTTTTTTTTTTTTTTGAATATAAATGTTTGTATATATTGTGTATATAATTGCTCTCTCTTTCTATATAGGTTTTAATTATAATTTATATATCTTACATGAGAGATATGATATTATATACACATAGGTTTTAATTATAATTTATATATCTTACATGACAGATATGATATATACATTATAGATATTTTTACGAGTTCCATTTCTTCCTTCTTCCTTTATGTTCAGAAAAATCTAAAATTTCAAAATTTTATTTCTTTGTCATGATTACTACACTTTATAGACTTGCATGATTTTTTTTTTTTTACATTATAAATATTTTTATGAGTCCCATTTCTTCCTTCTTCCTTTATGTTCAGAGAAATCTAAAATTTCAAAATTTTATTTCTTTGTCATGATTACTACATTTTACAGACTTGCATGATTTTTTTTTCTTGTTACATTCTCATCTGTTTCATAATTCTTATTTGTTTTATGGACAATTTACAATTGTGGGTTGGTTCTATCTCTAAGTTATATTCTGGTTTACTCAGGTTATAATTATAGGTTATTTCTGGTTGTTTTGATGGCTATAGCTAAAGGGTTTCAATGCTGTTTTGAGCCC
>ML778512.1:976269-1011323 GCA_009831015.1 Picea engelmannii | reverse complement strand
CGGCTCACGTATAATATATGTGAGCAGGCTCACATATAATATACGTGAGCCGACTCACATATATTATATGTGAGCCTCCTGCTCACATATATCCTGCTCACATATATTATATGTGAGTAGGAGGCTCACATATATTATATGTGAGCCCACATATATTATATGTGAGCAGGAGGCTCACATATAATATATGTGAGTCTGCTCACATATATTATATGTGAGTCTGCTCACATATATTATATGTGAGTTTTCTCACATATACAGGCTCACGTATATTATATGTGAGGAGCAGGCTCACGTAGCCGGCTCACGTATATTATATGTGAGCCGGCTCACATATAATATACGTGAGGGTGGGAGGGGGGGTCATTATTAGAGAATATGTATTCCCTGCTACCTTTTTCTTTTTCTTTTTCTTTCCCCTAGTTTCTCCTTTCTCCTCTCAAGATAATCCCCTTTTTTCTAGTCCAACCCCCTCTTCCTTATCCTTTTGTCTAGAATCCTCCCATCTTTAATTTCCCATCTAAGTTATCCTTTGTCATAAATTCATACCAACCCCAACCACAAATGAAATACCCCCTCTTCCTTATCTTTTTCTCTTGAATCTTCCCATCCTTAATTTCCCATCTAAGTTATCTTTTGTCATAAATTAATACCAACCCCAACCACAAATGAAATACTTAATTTATTAAATGTTACATTTCTTAATTCAAAAGGAATGAAATACTTAATTTATTGAATGTTACATTTCTTAATTTAAAAGGAATAAATAACTAAAAGCACAGAAGCCGCTGCTAAAGGGAAAGAAGCACATCCTGCACCTGCTGATATGATTCATTTAAGTAGCTTTGAAGTCTTGATCCTTCCACTTGGAATGGAACAGAAGATGTTGTTTGTGATAGGCGGAAAGAGGAAGCAGGCAACCTAGCTCACGAAAGCCTTGCAACAACGGCTATATTACATTTCTTAATATAAAAGGAATAAATAAATAGATGATAAAATATAATTAATTCAATAATTAAGTGACTTAGATAACTTAATGATTTAATCAATTAATTAACTTTTAATACCTTAATAACTTAATTTACCTTACTTAATCAAATCATTAATTAATCTAATTGGGGTGTTACATTTTGGATATTCAACTTACAAAGCTAACATCCACATGGGGAAATCTTTGATCATGAGAAACAATGATAGTAAAGAGGTTGGATAGTTTCCTAGTTTTTGAGGCTCTAATTGAAGCAACTCTTACGTCAGGCAATGGGTCTCCTTTGGAGGAGACTTTGATCACGATCCTATCTTTTCGGAACTTGCACCCTTCATGGACAGGCCACCCAACCCTTTTAAACTTAATTTGGCCCGACTGGAAAATCCTTCTTTTATCTCTAAAATCAAAGTCTGTTGGAGGCCTTTTGATGCTTCTCTACCATAATCTCCTCCTTTACAATTCCATGAAAACCTAAAGAGAGCCAAAGTTGTTGTAATTGCCTAGTCAAAAAGGAAATGAGACCGAGATAATCAAGTCTTAAAGGAGATTGAAACCAAACTTCAAGCTCTCCCCATGAGGAGGGACATACCATTTTTACTAATCAACAAAAGGAACTCCTGAAATCTGTAGAGGAATCAAGGAAAAAAACCCTACTAGCAAAAGAGTAAGAATGGAGAATAAAGAGTAGATCTATCAACAAAGGGAACTCCTAAAATCTCTAGAGGAATCAAGGAAAAAAACCCTACTAGCAAAAGAGTAAGAATGGAGAATAAAGAGTAGATCTATTTGGATGCAAGCAGGGAAAGAAAACACCATTTTTTTTATAAGTTTTCTAACCATCGAAAGTCAATCAACTCAATTTGGGCTATCACTAGGGAAAATGGACCTCCTACAACATCTCTTGTGGAGATAGAAGAGGCACGGATGCACCATTTCAGAAACTTGTATAAGGCAGACTCTTGAGCCACTATTGGAGCTATCCTTCAAGTGGCATCTCTTTTCCCAAGTTTTATAGACTAGGAGGGGAATGCACAACTAATGGTTGAAGTCTCCAACAAGGGATTCTCCACTCCTTCAAGAAGGATAAGAGTCGTTGTCTGGACGTATTGCTGGTAGAATTATTTACTATATGATTTGAATTTTTTGGTGGTGGAGTACGCTTGATCCACAGGTTGAATACTCGCTGCCTTCAACTCCACCTTGATCGCCCTCATACCCAAAACCAACAATCCTTCTTCATTTGAACATTTCATACCTATATCCCTCTGTTATAGTATCTATTAAACCAACTCGAATCTAATATCCCACAAGCTTCAAGACTCCCTGTCCACCCACACTTCATTCGAACAGTTCAAGTTTCTTCAAGGCCAACAAATACATGGTACCATTGGACTTGTTCAAGAAGGCCTACATTATATACATACAAGTAACCAGAAAGCCATCACCCTCAAGGTTGATCTCTCAAAGGCCTTTGATAGGATGAGTTGGTTGTACATCAGATTGCTTCTCATACACTTGGGATTTTACCATTCCTTTCACTTGGGTCATGAATTGCATTAGCACCCCTTCATTTTTCATTCTAATCAATGGGTTTGCTTAAGATTTCTTTAGTGTGGAACTAGGATTAAGACAAGGATGCCCTTTGTCACCTCTTATTTTTCTGCTTGTGGCTAAAGGTTTGAGTAGACTCCTGAAAACAACCTCAACATAAGGTATATTTAAAAGTATATCTATAATCCCATGCTACATTAGTTCTCACTTGTTGTTTGTTGATGACATTCTCATTTTCTGTGAAGGAAATATCAGATTTGTTGAGCACTTAGAAGCATTACTCTCTATCTTTTCTAAGGCCACAGGAATGTGCATCAACAATGAAAATCCTCCTTGTATACCTGGCAGATTTCTGAACATAAGAACTTTGATATCTCCCAAAAAATCTCACTCCAGGAAGAGGTATTGGGGATATGATTAAAATATCTAGGTTTCATATTCGATTCCAACATCTACAAGAAAAATGAGTGGCTCTTACTCTTGGAAAAATTTGAAAAAACAATCATTCATGGTGTAACAAATGGCTCTCAAGAGTAGGGCGATTAGTACTGGTCAAAGTAGTCCTAGAAGCCTTCCCTGTTTACTAGGCTTCTTTGGCCTGGATTCTGAAAGGTATTCTGAACAAGATCAAACAACTTTCTTTCCGCTTCCTTTGGGATGAAATTGAGGACATAAATCCAATGGTACTTTCCTCGTGGCAGAAGCTATCAATTCCTAAATGTTTAGGAGGTTGGGGATTCAAAAAAATTTCTTTTTCTCCAAGGATTTGATTGCAAAAAAAATGTGGAGACTCATACAAGGTAATGGTCTTTTGGCTCGGTCTATAAAATCATAATACTTCCCACATGATTATGTCATAGTCTGGATTAGAAAACCAAACAAGCAGGTGTAGAATGGATCCATTATCTCGAAAGCAATTATCAATTCTTTTCCTCTAATAGGAAAATGGTTGGTCTGGTGCATTGGGAATGACTCTCAAGTTCTCATTGGAAAGGATCCATATATTGGATGCCAAAACAATCACTTTCTCCACAACTAGCTCATTAGAACCCTCAATAGGGATGGTTTCTTTTACCTCACTCAAATAATGAGAGGGGATTATGCAATCCGTCAGATGTAGTGGTTAGCCCAGGAAGATCATTGTATAGCATATGATTAGGCTCCTCAGGGGAATCATTATATTAGGGCACTCCAAAACTCTTTCATCTTCCCAACCGAACAAGAGGACCATCTCATTTGGTCCCTAAACCCTTCGGGTGGATACACACCTAGATTTGGATATACAACGTTAGCACAAGAAGGTCGAGAAGATATTGCTCCATGGTGGGGGGGAAATTTCTGGAAACTAAAATGTCATCCAAAATCCAAACTCTTCATGTGGCTCCTCTTGCACAATAAACCAGTCACATGGGACAAACTTCAAAAAAGGATTTTTCATGGACCCGACAGATGTGCCCTTTACAAGAAAGACTCATAAACCAACTAGCACCTCATCATAGATTGCAAATACACTTAGGAATTCTGGACAGAGATCCACAAATATATAGGACACACCTGTAAGTGGAATGGTAATTCTATTGAGGAAGCTCTGAAGAGTTGGGTCTCTCAACAACATTCCCACAATCTCAAGGCCCTCCCCTTGACATTGTCTTGGGGAGTTTGGATAGCAAGAAATCACGCCCGTTTTGATGATGACTCTACTTCAACTTGAATATGTGCCTCCCAAAGTCTTGCCATTATCTCATATTTCCCTCACAATACAAATACTATCCATCCTAGACCTTAGCAGGAGTTGCAAATTCAAATGGATGTCTCTTGGGTTTTTTTTGATGGGGCTGCCAAAGTGGTCCCCTCTAAAGGAGGAGCACGGGGTGTTTTACACATCTCTAGCACCCACTCCATCGCTTTCTCTGTTGGAATAGGGCTCGCCTCTAACAATTTCAATGAATTCATGGCCTTGAAACTCCTTCTCCAACTAGCCCAGGAAAATTCCATCACACGACTACACATCTATGGGGATTCCTAGTTAGTTATCAATTGTATGAAAGAGGACTTCTTGCTATAGAACTATGCACTTGCACCATTATATCAAAGCATAAAAAGATCCATACATAATTTTACTCTTCTCACCTTTGATCATGTTTATAGGAATTGGAACCAGGAGGCGAACCTAGACCACTGCACATGGAAGATGTCTCAAAAGATCCCGAATGGATCAAAAGAATATCTTCACGAATCATGGCTTTCCATAGCTTGAACACTATTTCACTTTAATCTTTTTTGTCACTATGACGGGTTTACTTGTACCACATATTTTGATCATGTTTACATTTATCCATAACATCTCTTACAGTTTGCTATTTAGTTTGATAGGGCGGCATCCCTCTGATGTATAACTTGCATAAAAACATGCAACCTCTCTATTGTATGATTTTGAGTTTTTTTTGGTTAAAAACTCTAGGCTCTTTAGCCAAAGGAATTCCGATGGCATATACTTCTGTAATTTAGTTCTTTTTCAGAAATACAATTTCTAGATTTTTTTCTCTGGAAAAAAATATATATTACTTCTCGAAAATATTTTTTTATAAACATATGATACTAGACCAATTTAAGATAATGATGATGTTGATTACCATTCACTATTAAACATTAAGAAAAAATTATAAGGAATTAATTGGTTTGTTTTAACCTTTTTTTCTTTCTATGATTGAAAAGATCAAATATATGCTTTTCTAAATCATCTTGGTTTTCATAAGGGAACAAGTTTTGAAGATCAATAGTGTTATAATTATCTTGAAATTGAGATCTAATGTGGACATATGCAGGACATTCTAAAAGAAAGTGATTTTTCATGCTCCACCCTCTTAGTATTAGAAAGATGACATTCTTTCATTCCAAAGCATTTTAGGATTTGTCCAATGCTTAGTGTCACTATAAAGCTCGTGAGAATTTATTCTTATTTTAGCAATGCTTATTTTTTTCTTTAACCTAGCTATCACATAAAGATAGTTATGATGCTTATTTTGGGATTAATGATTTCTTTGTAGTACCTTAATTTTATTGTATTCTCTATTTCTTCGTTGCACCACAAATTCTTTTTAAAAATAGATGTGACCCAAGTGTTTAAGAGATCCCTAAAGCTCTATTAGGACCTATGGCATAAATATCGTCTGAACGTCTTTGATGTTGTTTTTGAAAGGGTTGGGTCAATGAGGCGATCTAAAAGAAATCTTTAGATTTCCCTCTTAGCCTCACCCCCTCGGAAATGGCATGGGGTGAAAACATGAATCTTAATTACTATTTTGCTTGTTTTCAACAAAATAAAATGTTATTTTCATAGGTTCTTCAACTTTAGACAATCAAAACTTATATTTATGTTTGGAATTTCACTTTGCATTAAAAAGATGATTAAAAAGATGACTTGTAGGGAATTTTGTTAGCTTTGTATTCATTATTTTTGTGAATTATTTTATTAACTTGTAGGGAATTTTGTTAGCTTTGTATTCATTATTTTTGTGAATTATTTTAGTGACATATATTAAGTCAAATTGGTGGTTGTTTAATAGTATATTTTTAAAAAATGCAAGAATTGATAATGAGTCATGTTATGGGACTTATTTTTTCCATATTAAAGTTTTGTTTGTGGAAAATATGATAAAATAATCTATACAAACTTTGATAATACGTTATTTTTTTTGTATTTAATGGATGAAGTTCTATTTTTTTTTTTTTTTTTTTAAATTGGACCAATGAAAAAACATGGCATACAATCAACACTTTTTGGGGACTCCACTTTATATAAAAAATCTAAAATACCCTCTTGAAGAGACAACCCAAGCTTTTGCATTATATTTTTTCCAAAACTTTTAATTGTGTATTTTTAGAGATATTGAATTTACATTTCACTAATTTGTGATGGGGTTAATAAAATGAAATAAATATACATTTTTGAAGAAAATTAATTCATTTAAAAAAATTGTATAGTTGGAGAGTAGATTCAACACCAGATTTAATAATATTAGGTTTTCAATCAAGCAATGTGTACATGTGGGTATATATTTTGTTTATAAATTTTATTATTTTTATTGAGAGTATATTTTGTTATTTTAATTATTATTGGAAAGTCAAAATTCCTTTAAAATATATTAAACTTTCAAATCTACATGTTTTTCAAATTGTAAGTTTTTCTGGAATATTGGAATCAATGATGTAGATAAACAGATTCCATATGATGTTAGAACCATACATGAGATTAGAGATTTGCACTCTATTAGGAAAAAGACATTTGAAAATGTGTTTGCATTTTTTTATTATTAAAATGATATGTTGTTTAATTGAACATTTTGTTTTATTGAAATGATATATGTTTTAAATCATGTTTCATAAATTTGTATTAGATTTTGCTCTAAATAGTAAACCAATGCTCATTCTATGATTTATTGTTTAATTGAATGATATGTTTGATTGAAATGATTTATGTTTTAAATTGAATGACATGTTTTTATTGAACATTGTGTTTGTTACGTTTAAACCAATGTTCATTTTATGATGTATAATTGAATGATATGTTTTATTGAAATGATCTATGTTATAAATTGAATGATATGTTTTATTAAATATTGCATTTGTTAAGTTTTATAAAAATGTTAACTTGTTGAGGGAGATAAAGCTTAATTTAATTTACAAATTTGTAGATGGACTATGTGCTTAAATTTTAAATTGAATGCTCAACTAATTTGCATTAGAGAGTTATAGAGAGCTTTTCAATTACAAAACCCTGAGTGCCCATTCTAGAATTAGAATGATTAATTGCCCTATCCTAGGTTACTAACCATTTTTCCCATGCTGGCCAAATCTAGGTGGTTTCTTATTACTCTTATTGCTTTTTAATTAAGACAAATATGCACACTTGACTATCTATTATACCAATAGTTAGTGCCTTCTTCCTTTTAGGTTGCAATATTTCCAAAAAGATAATATTTCAAATGCATTTTAATAATAAATAAGGACATAACAATATGATGGAATCAATATTTGAGTTGATGCTTCATAATTTAACTTAAAACAACTAATTAAAATGACTTATAACTGAAATCAACCAACCATAATAGGCTTTCATCAAATCAAAATTCAATTATTATCCAAGTCTTATTATATACAAATTTGCAATTATTATCATTTTCTTCATTGTCATTTTGATAGGAAAAGTACCATATCAAAATGACAACAAGAATTTACCAAAATCTCCAACCATTTGAGACGATCAAGCCTCATAACCTGATGGTATACACACACACAGACAACATACACCGTGAATGATTACAACTAGTTTTTCTAGATTAAAGCTAAATTGCTACATTTATTTTTTCTTCTCAAAGCTAAATTGCTTAATTGCTAATTATTGCCTAATTAATCCATGATTGCAAGCATATGTACTTGTTGGAGATAATGGTCATATTTAGAACCTAAGACTTAGAGACAAATGATAAATTCTCACTAATAAAGTTCTTTCTATTCCCTAATGGGCCCATCGTCAACGATGAAATTTAAACTATTGATTCCCTTCGGTGGGGATAAGATCAACCTCTCATAATTCATGAAACTTTACAATGGTCCCAACTAACCTTCTCCCATAATACAATGCTAGTCATTGATATAAAAGAGTGGGGTCAATCATGGCCATTCATGATATTTTCTATTTTTTCAAATGTTGATTGAGCCTCTTGTCATGAAAAAATATTGGTCATAGATTTGCTTTATCAGGGTTGAGATCCACCATTTATGGCACTTCTTAAATTTTCAGTACCCGATGGGTCCACCAACTATGTTGGAATACCAACCATAGATCTAATCTGGCGAGGCTTAGATCTATTGTTCGTGACCTTTGACACCTTTTCATTCCTTGATAAGCTTCTCCTCCATGATGGGATGTGGATCATATATTTGTGTTGGCAAGGCGGATTTGGGTTTTTTTCAAAGCATCCATCATTTTCCACCTCTGATTGGGCTCTCCCTTGTGATGCATGCTAGTTGTGGATCTGACCTTGGTGAGGTGGATCTTGTAGGTTCGTGGCACTTCAGGATATTTCACCCCCTAGAAAACCTGCTCCTCATGATGGAAATTAGACTCATTGGTGAAAACATTTGTTGTTCATTTGTTTAGGGATTTATAAATGGTAGAGATATGCGCTTGATTGATTTATTCATGCTTGCAACCCTAAGATATTCTAGCACAAAAGAGAAGGGATTCTAAGGGGTTTAGTAGTTTTTTGTGAGTTTTCTCTTAGGGGAGTTGACAAAGGGGGGTATGACCTACCTCTAGAGGGTAAGATCTTAATCTAGGGATATAGAATTCTAGGGTGCATCTAGGAAACATCTGGGTAGGGTCTCTAAGGGAGACAACATCAACTCCTTCTGTGGGATGGATCCTCCTTGTGATGTGCCAAGAACTAGATCTTCTGGGTGAAGTAGACCAACTAAATCCATTGGGCTATGGAGTAAAAAATGGGGATATGGAGTCAAAATTTTGATTGCGATCTTCTTGAAAAGAGCCCGACGAAGCTCAAATAACTAGAAACATAGTTGAAAATGAAAATTAAGAAAACAAAAATAATTTAAACCTACACTACCATATTACATAGTGGGTTCCCTTTGTACCCTCTCTTCAAATGATGAAGAACTTGAGGTGCATGCCATTGATAGAGAAATCCAACAACTTCCTTTCTATATTTTTGAAATGGAAAGCATTATGAATCTTACCACATACTTCTTCAATCACATAGGGCCCTAGCCATAGGGTATCAAACTTTCCATGCTTATTAGGATCTTCGAGCCTTTTATCCCATAGTAATACCAAGTTCCCTTCTTGGAATTTCTAGGCTTGGCCTTCTTATAAAAAACCTCTTTCATCTTTTGCTAATAGTCCTTGAACCTATGATACACTTGGTCTCTTTATTGTTGTACCTCCACTAGCTCATTTATCCTTCACTTGATTTTGTCTAGCTCTACCACTATATCCTGCAATATTTTTGTCATAACTAACTCCATGCCATAAACTAGTTGGAAAAGGGATTTACATGTAGCTCTCTTTTTGATGATTATATTTTCCCAAAGGGCATACTTTAGTTGAGAGTTCTATGCCTTTTTATTTTCTACCAAGGTCTTCATCATGATCTTCATGAGGTTTTTGTTGGAATATTTAGCCTCGCCATTCCCTTATGGATAACATTTGGAGGAATTCCCTAAGATGATATTGTACTTTTGGTAGAAGGCTACTAGCTTCAATTAACTAAAAGCTTTAACATTATCACCTATGATCTTTTGTGGGCAACAAAATTGGGTTAATATATCTTCCATTGAGAATTTGATAATAACTTGATCAACAATTTATTCAATGGGGATGGATTCTACCCATTTGGTAAAGTAGTCTGTGGTAGTTAAGGTCTATCTATGTTGGCCACCAAAAGGAGGTTGTATCTCTCTTATGAAATCAAGGCCCCATTTTTGGAAATGGGCTTCTATTTGTACAATCATTAGGGGTAAGGAAATGATATTTTGTCTACCAGCAAATATTTGACATTTATGGAAGGCCCTAACAAACTTATGGACATCAGAGAAAAGACTAGGCCAGTATTACCTAAAACTTAGGATTTTGTGTGTTGTTTCCATAGATACAAAGTGGTTTCCACTTAATACTTGATGCATGTCTTTGATGAGGCATTCCACTTTATCTTTTAGTGTACATTTGAGAAGAAAACCATCATGATATTTTCAATGTAATTTTAGCTGAACTATACAATACTTTGTTGTTATGAGCTTCAAGGACCGCCATTGATACTTTTCCATCCCTTGGGGACATTTCCCAATGGTTGATAGGTAGGAAATGTCACAATACCACATGGATTGCTAATTGTAGGGTTTGGTATGGGCCTTCTCTTCTTCTTCTTCCAAGATATTATCCAACCAATGTTCAACTGTAATAATGCCTATAGCTTGTAGGTTTGCTTCTCCCATCAATTTGGATAGAACTTTCCCTTTGATCAACTTGGTAGACTTGATCCAAATGTCAAATTCCTAGATCTTAGTAATCCACTTCCCCCACTTTCCATCAACATCTGGTTGGAACAAAATGTCCTTGATTGAAATATCAAGTACGTAGGCAATTACTTGGGCCTGCAACACATATTCTCTAAACAATTTCAGAGCTTCAACTAAGGCATAAGCTTGTTTCTTCATAACAATGTATTTTATATTAGCATCACCGAGGGCCTTGCTACAAAAGGAAATGGGTTTCTCATATCCCTCATTGTTCTTTTGTAACAAGACATCAACTATGGTGTGTTTAGAAGCAAAGGGGAAGATCATGAAATCTTTGTTGTAGTTAGGGCTTGTCAACATTGAAGCTTCTCCTGGGGATTTCTTTGTTGTTGCAAAAGTCTCTTTGGTTGTTTTATCCCAATTAATTTCACTACTTGTTTTTAACATCATACACATATGCTTGGTGAGCTTAGCAAAGTTGGGGATAAATCTTTGAAGGAAATTAATTTTCCCAAAAAAGAATTGCATGGCCTTATTATGTCTTGGTAGGGAGACAATATTTATAGTATGGCCTTCTTGTGTCTTGGTAGCCTTCAACCTCTCTAGATCAATATTTACACTTTGGGAAGACACATTGTGACCCAATAGTTTGCCTTACACCATTCCAAAGAAGGACTTCTTTAGATTGAGGGATATGCCAAACTTTTTGCACCTCTCAAAAATCTATCTTAAATGCCCAAGATGGCCAGTTTATTTCTTGGAGAAAACAATCATATCATATAGGTAAATCACAATAAACATATTCTTGAGATCAGTAAAGGAATAATCCACGGCTCTTTGAAATGTGGCTCCAACATTCATTAATCTGAAATGCATTCTTGTGTTGGCAAAGGTGCCCCATGGAGTTGTAAATGTTGTCTTTAGCACATCCTTTAGATTCATCTTGACTTGATTATATCCCTAGAAACCATACATCATAGAGATCCTTTCAAACCATACTATCATCTGTGACACTTGATCCATCTTATGGAGTGGTAGTTATCTTTAAGGGATGATTTGTTTAATTTTCTGAAGTCTACATAGAGCTTTGTCTCTTTGTTCTTCTTCCTGATAGGTACTAGATTTTCCACCCATGTAAAGTACCTCACTTGTATGATAATTTTTGCATCACATAGCTTTTTTACTTTTTTTTGAGAGGGAGTAGTAAGGGATTTGGTTACCTTCTCTTCTACCTAAATGGGTTGACACCTTCATTGAGAGGAATATGGTGCTAAAAATGGATGGATCATCGGGTTTTCACATCTTCATATTTCCATGTGAAGACATCCTTGAATTATCTAAACAACTTGTCATATTAATCTACCTTTTCAATAGGAGATAGGATCTTTGAAAACTTGAAAAACTAATGGTTCTTCATGGTTGCTGATTGCAATATTCCAGCTTTAATAGTTCCATCTTGATAGAGGGTTTCACAAGCACATCATTGAAATCAAACAATATCTCCAAAGGGACTAGGCCCATAGGGATAAAGTTCATTTTTATTTGAATAACCCTATGCCCTCCAAACATGTCAAGAGCAATATGGTTAGTGACTAGCCTGTATCCCGTTCCCCTTCTTCTTATTATCCCCCCTCCAATTCAACATTCATATTTGTGTACTCATCCACCATGTCCAAGAATCTTTCAATTTGAGCATCATCTTCAAATACTTTCCACCTCTTCATATTTTCAAGAATAGTAGGACTATGCATAATCTTTAGGGAATCATAAAGTCAATATAGATTTGGAAGAGTGAAATCAACAATGGAACTAGCCAAATTATCTGCTCTATGTTTGGCTTCTCGGGGGACAACTGTAAGTGTGATGTTTACATCTTCAAAGAAATTATCAAACACATCTTAGATCTCATGCTTGTATTTCCTTAGCTTGGGACGTCTAGTCTAACATGATTCTCTTACTTAGTTCACTACCAAGTCTAAATCTCCAAAAAAAATTAGAAGTTTAATGCCCATTCTCTTTGTTGTGTCTAGGCCCAAAATTAGAGTTTTATATTTTGTCACGTTGTACATGCACTCAAATAGCAACATCAAATTCCATCTCATGTTGCTTGAGCTGAAGGTAAATTCTTCTTGTAGTCTTTGGAAAAATACCTTATTGAGCTGAAGGTAAATTCTTCTTGTAGTCTTTGGAAAAATACCTTATTCATGGCAGGATTTACATTTAAATGGCAGTTGTTTGTAATCTAGATTTTGTTTGCACATACTTCCTTGTTTATATTGAAAATAAGTGTTTTTGGTAGCCCTTTTTCCAGATCTACTTCAACATAGATTTTAGCACATACAAAAATGCCCCCTTCTGGCTCTGCTTTGTTGATATATTTGCAGATTTTAGCACATGCAATAATGCCCCCTTTTGGCTCTGTTTTGTTGATATATTTGCCAAGAGTGTTGCCAATCACCCTCAGAGAATCCTTGTTCCAGCAATGCAAGGGTAAATGAAGCAAAAACAAACCAATACTGGAACAGCTGAGTGCACATCAAGTTGAGGATTGAAATCGGGGGTCCAACAGTCGAGAATCGAGATACATACCACTTGTTCCCATAAAATAAGGACCATTCCCAAAAATGAGATCTCAGTCTTCTTTTTTTCAAACAGAAAGACAGAAAACCCTTTCCCTCGAGAATAGTATGAGAGTTTCCCTTTGATCATAGCTATCGAGTTCTTCTACATCTAGGCGTCCATTGTTCTCAGGGTAGACCATATACCAGTTTATTGGCCAAAGAGGCCTCTATCAGCCAGAGCCAGAGCCATATGACGGGATGACGTGGCAAGGAGCTCCACCTTGGGGATCTGATCCATTTTCTTAACAAATCGAGAAGGCTGAGATTTAGCAGCGGATTTCCCCAGGGAGACCACTAGGGATTGGAATGCAGCCGCTTCAGCATCAGGTGGAGGACAGGCCCCTCCTAGATCCAGATCTATGGCTGAAGGGCCTGAGAGGTCGGCGGCAGCGAGGTGATCAGAGCAGTGGCTAGGAATTTCTAAAACTCAGAAGGGGCATGCAGGCTTTCAAAATGCCTCTCCCATGCAATTAAAGGCAAGGGATCAATTATCAGTAGGTGTATGGAACATTCATTTCAAGCCAGAATCAATTCCCCATTTAACAGAAAGGATGAAATAATAGAACCACATATCTTTTCTAATTTCCAGTTATGTGACAACATTACAGCAGGCAGTCGATCGGGGAGATTGTATGTTTGTCAGAAGGCCATTGCATCACTAAAACTGAACTTTAGAATTAAGAATCTCTCTTAGCATGAAACTTGTTCTTCTTTTCTGCATGTTATCTTGGGTGGGCAGTGAATTGTTTGTGAACGTCTGTACTCCCATACCATACAAGTTACATCTAGTGTTTGATGGCGTCCATCAAACCTTACCAAGAGCTTAAGACTGGAACTGAAGTACTCTTTTCAAGATTCACCCCAATGCAGAGAAAATAAAAGAAAAATACAGGTAAAAACAAGTCAAAGATTGTGAAATTCATTGTAGAATTATTTTCTTTGTTTGTGTTATTTCCTGTAACTGCACGCCTCTTCCTAGTTCTACTACATCCTAATAAATAGTCAACTATGCAAACCCCCTTCACTAATTAAAATCCATCGACGCTAATTAACAATTTATGTCATAACTCAATACAAAATTGTGCTCAATACGCTAAAGCACCCTTGAAGCTATATAAGGCCCAATAGAAAGTTTAGGGTCTTTAACAGCTTTCCTAAACCATAGTCTCTGCTAAAACCTATGCTGGTAATAATCTGCTGAGAACAGCAATGTTCCGTATGCACATCTGTTGCATCTTAAAGTGCTGATTGACGCTCAGTTTGAGTTTCAATGATATAAATGATTTGTTGTCAAAATATGTGGGCTTTCAGATCACCAAAAGCAGTTAGAGGCACTTTGGACTATAACTCAATCCAACGATACCAAGAGATTACAGTTTACGGAAAACCACCAAACCGGCTGTTAAATTATCCAAACGAACTACAATTTGTACCAGTGTTGCAAAATCTCTGATTTCTTTGGATTGTTTCCAAGTTTTTTAGGTCACCAAGTTTTCCAAATTTTTTAGGTCCGAGTTTATGCTTGTCAAGATTTGCCAATTCTTTCCTGGTTTTTTCCGATTTCTCGAGTTGATAACCTCCTCCAATATTTTGCACTGCCAAGTTTTGCAACACTGATTTGTACTGCTGGTTGTCTTTGCACTCCTGTTGTTTCCAAATATTCATCAATATTTTTCTATGCAGTATATTTTGTATTTTATCTGTTTGACACTCTCACATCTTTCCATGAGCAATTTATGTCTCACCAGTTCTGAATAATTCTTCTGCATTGTTTTGCTAAAAATATGTTCATACCTTAAATTATTTGGTAGTTTTTTAATGTCAGTTCCTTCTTTCTTTTTCATATCCATGCTGCTTTTCTCCATTCCTCTTCATTATTGAAATCTGGTAGTTTAGATGGATCTAAAATTAAATAACCAGAAACATGGGCCCTTTCATTGATTTGAACTTTGTTTTCTTGGAATATTTGTGAACAACTGGTATGGCTTTATATGCAAAATAATTTGTATTTTAAAAGAAACAATTTTAAATATGGCTTAAAGTTACTACCATAAGTCACTAGGGATTTTCCTTGATTGGTTGCCTTCATTAAGTTCCTAACGCATGGTTATTGAACTAAATATTGTTCTTAGGGGCTACTTAAATTTAAATGGAAATAATTGAGGGCCTGTGATTTGAACGGCACCATGGTTGATTCTCAAGCTAGGAATTTTCTTTCCATTCTGATGTTATTTGGTCCATTGCATTTACATTCTGTCACGGTCTTTCATTACTTGTGATGCTTAGAGCTGCCCTTGCCCAAAGGCTACTAGAAGAGCCTACTTTTGGGACCTAGAATAACGCTGTGGCTTTGAACATAGATTATGAATCCTGATTGTTAATGCCACTTATTATCGCTGAAAATAAAACCCAACTGTCTATTATATTCCCTATCTCAATCTGCTATGGTAATCCTTTGATTCAGGACACAGACTTTTAATACTGATGTGTCTTACTTTCATTAGGGAGTTGTGGTATTTATGGGTCTATTCGTCTCCCCCATCTATCAAGCAATGAAGCTTGTTTTTGGGAATACGACAATGTTGGTGTTAAATGGCACCCTTAATCGTTAAACATCCTTTCTGTGCTTTTAACTCTTATTGTCTAAATCTATATTTTCTTGCTTCAATCCTCTACACCAGTGCTTTGGAGTTATCCACTGAAGCAATCTGTTTTTGGTTCATTCCTTGTACAAGTTTTTGGGTTGTTAGGTGAGAAATGGAAAAGAAAGTAAACACATTATTGTGCAGACAACAAAGCAGTCACTTGGAGTGGTAATTACAATATGTATACAGACATTCTACTTATTTTTGAAGTGCCAGAGGAAAGAAATTTTGCATTGCAGAATGAAAATTTACATCGACGTTTTTGCAAGTGATACCTCCTTTTCAGATGATGAGTTGGAACTTGGAATGGCAAAGTTGGCTCACTAAATTCAAGAACTCCTTAACAAGAGTCTCTTTGATCAAGAATATGTTATTGCTACCAATGGCAAGATCAATGTGCCTTGAGCTTTTCTATTCTGAAAAACATTGTTCTAAGTTGTTTTCCTTGAGATGTTTTAGTAACATTTGCTTCTCTTGAAATGATCTGTGTCAGCATACACTTGTATAGTAAGTGAGAGGCGTAATGCTATAACAATTCAATTAGTTTGTAAATTAAAAGCAATTAGTTTGTATGGACCTTGATATCATGTTTCTCGAGTATATTAAAGTCTAAGACGTTTTGATCTTATGTAGAACAAGGGCGTGTTATTGCCTTTATTCGTGCTTTGATACTTACATTTTTGTGCTAGTAGGATTTGGTATGGTATATGTAGGTCTGTAGGAGATGGAAACAGGCTGATTGTTGGTTCCCAATGCAGGAGAAATGCATACAGATAATGAAGAGAAGTTCAAATAATTTTTCAGAGTCTCGAGGAAGACATTTGACTACATCTGCTCCGTGGTGAAATCAGATTTGTCATCAAGGCCATTATCATAACTGTAGAAGGCAGGATTCTGACAGTTGAAAAACAAGTTGCTATTGCTTTAAGAAGGTTGGCTTCAGGTGAGTCTCCACTTAATGTAGGAGAATCATTCGATGTGGGGCAATCAATAGTTTCTCAGGTGACTTGGAAGTTTGTGGAGGCTCTGGAAGAACGAGGTATGCATCACTTGAAGTGGCCTGATGCAAATGAAATGAAGAAAATCAAGTCCAAATTTGAAATGATTCAAGGGTTGCCCAACTGTTGTGGAGCCATTTATACTACCCATATTATTATGAGGTTGCCTTCAATAGAAGCTTCAAATATCTGGCATGACTCCGAGGAAAACTACAGTATGATATTGCAGGCAATCGTGGATCCTGAAATGAGGTTTCGTGATATTATAACTGGTAGCATTAATGATCATCGTTTACTAAAAAATTCGGGATTTTTCAGACAATGTGAATGTGGTCAGAAGCTGGATGGCCCAGTGAAGGAGTTGGCAGATGGCATTCAAATTAGAGAATACATAGTTGGCGATGGGGTTATCCCCTGTTACCTTGGCTTCTGACTCCTTATCATGGTAAAGATCTTTCTCCTTGTAGGGTTGCATTCAATGCAAAGCACCATGGCACAGTAACTTGAGCGGGCTCTGGCACGGTTGAAAGGAACATGGGGAATTATCGATGGAGTGATGTGGCGACCAGACAAACATAAATTGCCTCGAATAATCCTTGTGTGCTGTATGTTGCATAACATCATCATTGATCAAGGTGACGAGTTGCATGTTCATGTTCCCTTGTCTCATGATCATGATTCAGGTTACACGCAACAACTCTACAACTCTAGAGAATAAGCCAATGCAAATGCTCAAACCCTAAGAGAACAAACTATCCAATTATTTATAACAGAAATCCACATGAATGATCTTAATGAATCACATCTTTCTGCTCAACTTTGTCGTTTTTCATATTCCTGTGTTTCATTCATAGCATCCATTAACCTCTTTTTCACAGAGTCTCTCTTTGCATGGGTTTAAAGAGATTATTCATTTCAGAAATAGTTAGGTAGACTAAAATATCAAGACACATCCATTTTTAACTTTTATCCCAGCTCATTAATTTTTAATGGTTAATTTTTTAACTTTCAACCTATTAATTCAAAAATGGTTAACCATTATATTTCAATTTATTAATTTAATAATATTATTCTCCAATCTTTAAGTTATAAATTTTCTTTTGAAGGTGGTAAAACCTATCATAATTTAGTGCTCAAGTGGTAGTGAGGATAGTCATCATTGGCTGTTGTCCACCATTGTGAGTTGACTCATCACCATTTTTCAACAAATGACGTGTTGATTTTGTCCATAAAGGGAAATACTTCCATGTTGATTTTGTCCATAAAGGGAAAGACTTCCATTTTTGTCAGATTCCTTTAGGTTTTGGACCATTAACCTATTCCCTTATGTTTGAGGAAGATGAGCTCTTAGCCAATTTGAAGTAATTTTAGGTCTTTCTCTAGGACCAAAAGGTGGTTTCAGCGTAGATAGTGTCCACAAGAAATCCTTGGGGTCGTAGTTGAGGCTACCTCTAGTGAGGTTATGTGAATTCTAGTAGCATTTAGCATTAGTCCCATACTTGAAACCAAATACTACCCCATAGTGCACTTTCACCTCATGACTCTATGTTATAAACTCATAAACCCCTAATAAATATTTCTTGACTTACTATATCATTAATCTATAATTTATAATTAATTAATCAACTAAAACACTAACCGATCGACCATATAACACATTGAACAACCCATTAACCCATTAACCCATTAATTAATTAACCACAAACTTATTAATAAACTAATCTATTAACATACTATCCAATAACGCACTAACCATTGGCTCATTAACTTAGTAAGCACAAACTCAATAATACACTATTTGGTTAATCATCTAACCACTAATTAATAATCCACTAGCACACTAACCAACAACTCACTAGCTTGGTGCAATTAACACTCAAACCCGATAACTCAATAAGTCACTATTTGATTAACCTTCTAACCCACTAATCACCTACCTATTAATTCACTATATTGTTGAATTTTCACTATGCTAGGCTCAAGCATGAGGTTTATTTCATTTAGCATGTACTTGAACCATAAACAAATGCAGCTATACCATACATAAGTGCTGCAATAACCAAGATCACAAGAAGAATTACCATGCACAAGAACACAAGAAATATCTTGAGAAACCCTTCTACTCAAGGGAAAAAAACCCAACAATCCTTTGTTATATTCTCAAGAGAAGATCCCCCAACCATAAACCCTAATGCACACAAGAGGGTGCTTCTACAAGCTTGAAACTAACGCCCAAGAGAGGTGTGCATTTCAGCCTTAAAGGTAGGTCTGAAATTTCCAAATGACAAGCGAAGTGTGTGTTTCCTCAATGGGGAAATCACCTTTATTTATACAAGACCAGACACAACAATAGGTGTGTCTATTGGCACAACAGGGCCGACCTTAATAACTCAAAAATATAATTATTTATTACAATAAACATTAATTATCTTTCATATATGGTGGGGCCGACTTGTACCCTTTACATCACAATTAGGGTTACAAGTAAATCTTACACTTAGACAATATAGCAAGGGATCCACACGTCCACTAATGCTCATCTACCAGGGACACGTCCACCTGTGCTCAACCATAGGGACGTCATACTCAATAGATCTCTATCTCAACTGAGTCCACATGAGAATCATCTGGATTACCATCTCAAGCCTAACTCAACTGAGTCCACAAGAGTACAAAGGCATGAGACCACATCGACTCAACTCTCACACATAGGAGAACGATACACCCATCACATGAGCACACCCAACACTGGGGCACGACTCAACTCAGTCCAGAGGAGAACGATACACCCCATCACATGGGCATACCCAACACTGGGCTCTCTCACAGGTCGACTCAACTCAGTCATAGAGGAGAACGTATCCTGGAGAATGTCACACGACGCTGCAATCATCAACACTCCCTCTCAACTAGGGAGGCATTCTCCACTAGGCCAAGTCTCTCACGAAAGTACTCAACTTCGTCCTGGAAAGCGGTTTGGTGATGACATCTACAATATGCTCATGTGTAGGAAGGTACTGTGCTCGTACTTCTTTCCTCTGAACCATGTCTTTGATATAATGGTATATGATCTCAATGTGTTTCGATTTATCGTGAAACAAAAGATTCTTAGAGAGCTTCACACAACTCTAGTATGGTAGAATCCATCTCATGATCAAATAAATCTATAAGGAGCTTGCGAAGCCACACTCAACACTATATACTATGCTTTTGCGGTACTCAAAGCCACAGAGCTCTGTTTCCTGCTACACCAGGAAACCATGGCAGACCCCAAGGTAAAACAACAACCATGTGTGCTCTTTCGGTCCACTATGCTCCATGCCCAATTTGCATCGACATATCCCTACAATATCATGTCTACACTAGATGCATATCTCAGGCCATATCCAACTGTGCCTCGTAGATATCTCAACACATGCTTCACTGCTATCTAGTGAGTCTGCCTCGACTGACTCATGAACTGGATGAGTACATTCATCGTATAACATATATCAGGTCTGGTGTTAACCAGATACATCAATGATCCAATCAGCTATCGTTATAAATGTGGATCAATCTCGCCTAAATCAGTAGAAGCCTCGTTCATTTTCTTCATATCCATCACCATCGATGTAGGCATGGATTTGCAGTCTGTCATACCGAATTTCTTCAATATCTCCACTGTATATTTTCCTTGACTCAGGAAAATCTCATCAGTTCTCTGCCATATTTCTAGTCCCAAGAAGTAGCGCATCATACCTAGATCCTTCATCTTGAATTCAGAAGTCAATGCTCACTTGCATTCAACAATAAGTCTTTCTGAACCGGTGAGGAATAAGTCATCAATGTACAGGACCAAGATCAGGCACACTTCACCAACAATGTGATAATATAGGTTTGGATTAACAACACTCTTACTGAAGAACAAACTCATCAGGAATCCATCCATCTTCTCGTACCAAGCATGAGGTGCCTGTTTTAGTCCATACATGGATTTATTCAACCTGCACACATGAGATTTCTCCTCATGTGTCACGAATCCATCTGGATGCTCGATGTAAACTTCTTCCTCAATCTCACCATTGAGAGAGGCTGTCTTTACATCTATCTGATGTAGTTTCCAACCCATGGATGTAGCTAGTGCAATGATAGTACGAATGTAAGTATATCGGGCTACTGGAGCAAATGTCTCCTCATAATCAATTCCCTCCACCTGTGAGAATCCTCTGGCCACAACTCTCGCTTTGTACTTCTCGACACTTCCATCAGCTGCATGCTTTTTCCTTATAGATCCACTTGGAAGTCACTACATACTTCCCTTCTGGTCTCGGAACAATATCCCATACATCATTTTTCAGGTTGGATTGATACTCTTATGTCATGGCATCTTGCCATACTTGCTAACCCGTTGCTTCTCCATGACAAGAAGGATCAATATCAATGATGTGGCTCATGGCTAAAACATAGCTCGAAAATCTCTCTGGTCTATTGATCTCTCAGAATGTGCCTCAAGGAGCTATATGTCCCTCTGCCTCCTGCAAAGTTTGTCAAGCTCGGACATGCCTTTTATGGCCTACTACAATGTCTCTGGGAACATCAACTGGAGCAACTGGATCAACTGGATCAACTAGATCGACTGGATCAATGGTTGTCTCCCTCTGAACTGCTGAAGGGGGAGAAGGTAGCGTCTCTTCCTTCTTCTCAAATAGTTTGACTCCCTCTAAGTCAAGTGGCTCCCTCTGAAGTCTAAAGGATAAACATCTTCCTTTTCCTGTGTTGCTAACTTGGAGACATCCCATGTCTTCTTAGGTCCTCTACTGCCTCTACAATACTTTGTTGGCCTCCCGTACTAGGATAATAACCAAGATGGCCTCATGTAGGGATAATAATTAAAATGGTCTCCTGTACTAGGATAATAACCAACCAAGAAAATTTGGACTCCTGTACCAGGGATAATGGTCCAAGTCATGAGGGCTCCCATACCAGGGATAATACCCTTCATTATCAAAATACAAACAACTACAGGGTAATGATGAAATCAAATAAGGAATGTAGTACAAAACTTACTTTAGTCTACAATTATGCTCAATCTTGCTTTTGGTCCTCTTGAGAAAGCTCAGAAAAAGAAAGCCTCATCTTTCATGTCTTCATCTTTCTGGGGTAGGTATGGATCAATGTCAGCAGTGGAGGCATGTTGTCTTCCTCTCTTCTTGGCAGGACAATTTCTCGCAAAGTGTCCATACTTATCACATCTGAAACACTGGATCTTTGATTTGTCTTTTCTATGATCATGTCCTGAAGCTGATGAAGTCTTCTCACCTTTGAATGCTTGACTAGAGCTTCTTCTATTTCTTCCTCCTTTATTTGTATGAAAGGCAAGAGCATGATTTCCATCATGAGGGGAGTCTTCCACTCCTCTAGCTATAAGTCTGATTTCTTCCTGGGTACAGTCTATCCATAGACAATCAAAAGTAGGTAGTTCTGCTCTACCACTGATACTTTGAAGAAATGGTTCCCAATGTCTTGGAAGAGTATTGAGAGTGGTCAAGACAAGTTCTCTGTCTGATATGATTTCTCCAATGGCACCTAGTTGATCTCCGATCTCTGAAATATTCATGAAGAAGGTGGCAACGATGTAAGATTTTGTCATCTTGATATTTTGAAGCTGACCCTTTAATGTAAGAGCTCTGAGGATGTTTCTACTCTGAAACATATTCTTCAATGCTTCATACATCTCACGAGATGTCTTCAGGTTGGCAATACGAGGTAGGAGATAATATCTCACTGAATAGATGATTATCTTCCTTGCCTTGACGTCATCTTCCTTCCATTCTTCTTTCTCTTCATCAGTAGTTGTTTCTGGTAAAGCCTTTTGTATCACACTCAATAGGTTATCCTCTTCCAGGGTTATCTGTATTCTTCACTTTCAGGAACTGAAGTTGCTTGATCCATCAAGCCTATCTTCCACCAAGGTTCTATTCCTCATGGTTCGCAGATTCTTCCACAAACCCTTAACAACTAGGCTAGGAAACCTAACAGCTAGGCTAGGCTAGAAATCTTAGGTTTCGTTGGGATTATGAATGCCAACAATAAGCCTTGAAAGTCAGAATAACACTGTTAAGCTTGAAAACGCCTTCAATGAGCTGCAAAAACCCTAAAAATGAAATTCTACAGAAAAATTGCGGAACCCTAGAAACCCTAAGGCCAAAAATCCAAAATTCTCAAAAATGAAATTTGAGAGTTGTTGGAGGTGTGTTGAAGGAGGCCGTACACTCCTATGTTATTTTTAGGCCCAATGTTTCAGTGGAAGGTGCTAAAACAACCCAAAAAGGAGAGGGCCATACTTTTTCTGGAAACCCTAGGAGGGTTGTACGGTTCTGCAGAAAAGAGGACAACTTGTTTGAAGGCTTGTGCAATGGCTTATTTCAAGTCCTAAACTCTGATACCATGTTGAATTTTCACTATGCTAGGCTCAAGCATGAGGTTTATTTCATTTAGCATGTACTTGAACCATAAACAAATGCAACTACACCATACACAAGTGCTGCAATAACCAAGATCACAAGAAGAATTACCATGCACAAGAACACAAGAAATATCTTGGGAAACCCTTCTACTCAAGGGAAGAAAACCAAACAATCCTTTTCTATATTCTCAAGAGAATATCCCCCAACCATAAACCCTAATGCACACAAGAGGGTACTTCTACAACCTTGAAACTAGTGCCCAAGAGAGGTGCACACTTTAGCCTTAAAGGTCGGTCTGAAATTTCCAAATGACAAGTGAAGTGTGTGTTTCCTCAATGGGGAAATCACCTTTATTTATACAAGACTAGACACAACAATAGGTGTGTCTATTGGCACAACAGGGCCGACCTCAATAACTCATAAATATAATTATTTATTACAATAAACATTAATTATTTTTCACATATGGTGGGGCCGACTTGTACCCTTTACATCACAATTAGGGTTACAAGTAAATATTACATTTAGACAATATAACAAAGGATCCACACGTCCACTAGTTCTCAACAACTAGGGACATGCCCACTTGTGCTCAACCACAGGGACGTCATAATCAACATATCTCTATCTCAACTGAGTCCACAGGAGAATCATCTGGAGTATCATCTCAAGCTTGACTCAACTGAGTCCACAAGAGTACAAAGGCAGGAGACCACATCGACTCAACTCTCACACATAGGAGAACGATACACCCATCACATGGACACAACCAACACTGGGGCACAACTCAACTCAATCCAGAGGAGAATAATACACCCCATCACATGGGCATACCCAACACTGGGCTCTCTCACAGGTCGAATCAACTCAGTCACAGAGGAGAACGTATCATGGAGAATGTCGCACGACGCTGCAATCATCAACATATACAACTAATAGACTAATCCCTAACTCACTAACCATGCATTAACCAATAGCATACTAATTCATTAATCGAATAACCATTTAAGTTGATAACACATTAACCATCACAAACCTACTAACCCCCACATTATTAACCAAGTAACCCAGAAACTCACTAACCATTTGACTTGCTAATATAATAACCCACTACTTAGAATTTTTTAACTCCGCTGCAAAAATTGTATATCATCATCATTGTATAGGAGAAGAGGGGAGGAGCGACACTGAGGCATCCAACTTTATTGTACACACATGTACCCACAAAGGGGATGGGGGGAAGGCTAAACAAGTGGAATGTTAGTCCAACTACTAAAATCAAGTAATATGTTAGTGGGGTGTTACTTCATTGTGGTTGTACCCATTGGGATAAACATCATGACATTTAATTGAAATATAATGTGTGCATAGGCATGACATATTAAGGGAAAGTGTTTTTTTATCCTTCACTTTTTTAGTATCACCAATATCACATATTCATGACATTTAAGTTTTTGTCCAATGCCTAGATTCATTATGAAGTTGGTGAGAGTTCTTTTTATTTTAACAATGTTAATAATATTTTTTAAGTTAACTATAAAAAAAAAGATATTTTACCTTGGGTTTGATAATCTATTTATAATAAATTGACTTTTCCTTAGTTTCTATATTTTATTGCACCATAATTTCTATCACAAGAAAATTTAAAAATAAAACATAATTGATGAAAATAATGATTTAAATGATGAAACAAATAAAAATAAAAAATTAAATTAAAAAATGACTCAAAGAAAAGGTTATAAGGTCAAGGTGAATTTTGGATCTTGCCCTTGGTCATATTCCCTACAAAAATGAAACCCATTAGAAGTTGGTGTTGAGATGGTCAAGACCTCCTTTTATTTCAAGACATACACGTCAACTATAACTTTTTACACATTTTTTTTGCTCTGCTAAACCCTAATATCTTCACCCCTCCTTCTAGTTTTCCTGCATGGCTTCGACCTTCGGAGGGGGCGCCGTCGCTTCCCCTCCCCCTGCGGATATTGCAACCTTTTCATCCCTTGTAGCCTCGCTTCCAAAATCTTCGAAGCAATATCAATCATCTAGGTTTGTCAAGAAACTAGACGAGATCCCAACAATGTCGGTGCAAAGGACTTCCTAAAACCTTGCGAAGAATGGATTGATCGAGTAGTTCATGGGTATTTGGTCGTCTCCTAAATCCATGGCTCTTTGGATTGAATTTTTTTTTTATACCTCTCATCAAAGGTCGGCTCACTCATGCCTTTTGCGGTAAGGGTTTCTTTACTTTCCTATTTGAAGAAAAAGAAGATATGGATCTGATATTCATAAGTGGTCCTTACTTTATGGGGTCAAGAGGTTTGTATCTAAATCGTTGGACCCTTGATTTCCACTTGGAGAATGGAATGCCCTCATCAGTTCTTGTTTGGGTGAGATTGCCATACCTCCCTCTCCACTATTGGAATGATGAAACCATTAGGAACATTGGAAATACCCTGGGCAAATATATACATTGGGATCTCTGTAGAAGTCGATCTAAAAAAGGGCCTCCCAGAAGCAATAAATCTTACTCTGGACACTAGACGTATCTTGAGAAGATGGACTATGAGCAATTTCCATTTAAATGCAAGGCGTGCCACTGGGCATTTTGCCAAGAATTGTCAAAAAAATGTCCTAGAACCCAACTCAATATAATCAAACTAGCTATGACAACAGCCTAAGACGAAAAGACATGCCATGAAATGAGGAACTCAATATAATTAGGAAAAAACCTAGCCTTCTCAAAGAACTCCCTTTAGTCCAAAACCCTCTGCCTCTAGCCAACCTCGATGCTCTAGTCCACCAGTTTCAAAGAAAAAATATGAAGCACTCTCAAACCCAAAAGTAGAAGATGAACATCCAACAGATCCATAACTCTATGTGGTAGAACGAGTGATCCCATCTTTGGAGGAGGCTTCTTTTGCAGTCCCTCCCCCCCGAATCTTGAGCCTGTCCTGCCTCCCTCCTCCCCCGAGGAGGGGGAAGTCTTCTCAGACTCCTCAGAAGATGAGTCTGGACAATCATCCCCCAACCTCCAATCGAAGAAAGTATGCCGAAAAACTATTCTCAAAGAAGAGAAGCGACAAAAAATATGTAGAAATACCTTGGGAAACATAAAACTATGAAAGAAGTGTTTAAAAATTAGGCAAAGATACTCATAAATCAAGGTGGTCTTAATTCCTCCAAAGGAGTAATTCCTAAATTCACTTCCAAATTATCAAGGCCCTTTCTTGGAATTGTGGAGGTTTGGGGAATAGAAATAAACTAGACTTAATCAAAAGGTTAGTTAAATAAAAAAAACCTCAACTTCTCCTTCTCCAGGAAACCAAAAAGAAGGATATTGATGTCCTTCAATAATTGGATCTCATTTGGAAAAATAGCAAAGGTTAGGTGGTCAGCTCCTGTGGTGCTTAGGGGGGACTCTGCACAATTTTGGATCCTCGTCTTCTCAGGTTGGAAAGTTTTCTAGATTCTCCCCATTGGTTGTTGACACACTTGTATCATCTCCCTTCAATCATGTCCTTTTCTATTCTTAATGTTTATATTCCCTGCACTCCACAGGTAAAGCAGATGTGCTAGAATTCCCTAATCAATCTCCTTGACATAATAACAAATCTAAAACTCATAGTAGCAGGAGACTTCAACACCACCCTTAACAACAAAGAAAAAGCAGGGGGTAATTTGGTCTGTGACCCCAACAAAGAACTCATCGAATAATTCATGTCACACATGGATTTGATAGACATTAAACCCTCAAAAGGTAAATCCACCTAGTCTAACAAAAGATCTGGACCATGTCATATTGCAGCTAGACTTGACATATTTTTACCTAGCGGATCCTTGCTGGAAGACTCCCTCATCCCCTCCTCCTCCATCCTCCCCTAGGCTGACTATGATCATTGCCCTATTTCCATTTTTCTCTCTAATCCTAAAAATTTCAGCCCCATTCCTTTTTGTTTCAACCCTCTTTGGCTTCTTGACCTCTCCTCCCTGGATGTTATCTCCTCCACTTGGATTCAATGGATCTTAGGATCTCCAATAGAAATATGGGAAAAAAATATTAAACTAACCAAAGAAGCCCTAAAACTCTAGGTCAAATCTAGGCCTAATAATATAGAGACAAAAAAATCAGACACAATGGGGAAAATGGAAGAGGTACGGGGAAAATTGAAATTGTTCAAGTAACCTTAGAATTATTGGAAGAGAAAAAAACGACCTTCCAATCCTTTCAGAAAGTCCTTAAGACTGAAGAAGAGCAATGGAGGCTGAAATCTAGAAGTTTATGGCTGCAGGTTGGAGACAAAAACACAAGATTTTTCCATCGACAAGCTAAAACTAGGATATGGAAAAATAAAGTTCATGAAATCGCAAATGAAAATGGGGAAGAAATCATTGATTTCAATCAGATTAAGGAAGTTGCCTTTAGAAATTATGAAGATTTATATAAGGAGGACCACAATGTCGACCTTGACTCTTTTGAGAGCATGCTGGAAGACAATCCCCCTCTGATCCACCCTAAGGACAATGTTCAACTATGTAAACCTATTCAAAAGAAGAAGTATGGGGGATCGTTAAGCAAATGAATTCTGACAAAGCGCCAAGCCGGACAAATTCTCAGCCCATTTCTATAAAAATGTTGGTTTATCATAAAAAAACATCTCCTAAGAATGATTCAGTTTCTTCAGAGCTCAACTAAAATTGGGGGAAACACCAACTCCACCTTCCCGGCCCTCATCCCTAAAGAGCTTAACCCCACCTCCTTTGCTATATTTCTCCCTATCTCTCTGTGCAATGTTTCATGTGAAATCATCTCCAAAATAATAGCCATTAGACTTAAACATTTTCTCCCCACCCTCATCTCTTCCAATCAAGGGGGATTTGTGAAAAAAAGACAAATGGTGGAAAACATTATGCTAATTCAAGATGCTATTCATTTAAGTCAACTTAGAGGGGAGCAAGGAATGACCATCAAAATTGATATGGCCAACACATTTGACAGAGTTAAACACAACTTCCTTCTGGTTGTGCTCTTTAGATTTGGGTTCAACAATTTTTTTCTTTCATGGGTAGTCGCTTGCATTCATTTCCCTTGAATGGCCCCTTTGGTATATGACAAGCAAACCTCCATATACCAAGCCAACATCCTTCTTCAAAATAAATCATGGTCTGAGGCAGGGTTTCCCCCTCTCCCCCATCCTCTATATTCTTATGGCTGAAGCACTTAGCAAAAGATGTTAGGTACCAGATCTATTATATTAAGCAGAAAACATAAATACTACAGAAAATACCAACAAAACAACAAAATGTAGAGAACCACAACACCAAAAATGATACCTTTATTGATAGAAAATAATTTTCACTTTGCTCTTCAAGGGGGGAACCTCCAACAGAGAAATGCTCTATTACAATAATTCTAAAGACAAGGATTTATCATGCATTCTATTCCTATTTATACTAAATCTATCTTCAAAAGAACAATCTATATGGAAATTTTTCTAAAAGTGAAAGCTTCTATTAAGTCTTCTTACATTAGACCTGTTCACATTATTAACTAGGCCTTATTTAATAATATTGACCTTTATTACATTGAAAATATATTATTTTATCTACATGAGGGGTTAGGGAGGTTAGGTCCCTAACATGCCCTCCCCCTTGAAAAAGAGCCTTGTCCTCAAGGCTAGAGATGAAGAAATTATTGCAAAATGGTAGTCGGCTCCCAGATGACATCTTCTGGTGGAGTATCCTTCCATTGAATTAAAACTTCCTTGATGGTGCATTGACAGAGACGACACTCACGTTGGTCCAATACGACTTGTGGCTGCAACCAAATGGAACCTTCTTCATCCAACTCTGGTAAACCAATTTGGGTCCGACACTTAGTGCCAATCATGTTCTTTAAGCATGAGACATGAAAAACATTATGTAGCTTATAGTGATTGAGAGAAGCTGACTGGTAGGCCATTGTACCCACTCGTTTGAGAATAGTATAAGGACCATAAAATTTTGGGGTGAGTTTATGACAGTGTTGGGATTTGAGTGAAGTCTACTTGTATGGTTGAAAACGGAGAAACAATGCCCCCCTTCAGTAAATTGACGTTCAGAATGACCCTGATTTTCCTATTGCTCCATGTAGTTTTGAGCCATGACCAAATTTAATTTGAGAGTACAGAGAATGGTCACGTGGAATGTGAGATTGCTGTCAACCTCCTGAACCTTGGAGACACTTGACATGTATGGGAGAATTTCTGGTGGCCTTTGTCCGTAGATTGCTTCAAAGGGAGTCATGCGAGTTGCAGTATGATAAGAGGTGTTGTACCACCATTCAACTAGGGGCAACCATTGAACCCACTAATTTTGTCTGTCAGACGGAAAACACCTCAAATATGTTTCCAAACACTGACTGACCACTTCATTTTGGCCATCAATCTGGGGATGATAGGTGGTGCTAAGGTGCAATTGGGTTCCCTGGAGCCTGAATAATTCTTGTCATAAATTGATGGTAAAAGTGGGATCTTGGTCAGAAACAATAGAATGAGGCATGTCATGGAGTTTGAAGATATTGTCCATAAAAAAATGATCCACTGTGGATGATGCGAATGGGTGTTGAAGAGAACATAAATGAGCATATTTGGAAAGATGATCCACTACCACCATGATGACAGACTTATTGTCAGATTTAGGTAAGCCAAAAATTAAATCCATATAAATATCCATCCAAATAGTAGGTGGAAGTGGAGGCTATGGGAGTGTGCTAGGAGTTTTGACAGTCTCACCCTTATTATGTTGACATGTATCACATTCAACCACAAAGATGAAGATGTCATGTTTCACACCGTCCCAGAAAAAAAACGTTTGACCCTTTCATAAGTTTTGGTAAAACCTGTATGCCTAATTGTAGGCAAAGCATGAAACTTAGAGAACACCTTGGCTTTAAGGGTTGACTGTTTTCTTAAATACATGCGACCTTTATAGCGAAGCTCTTCATTGTGCCAAGAGTACCCTAGAGAAGCTTGAGGATCCTATTGTAGTTTTTGAATTAAGCTGGAAATTTTGGGTCTTGCCACCATTCCTGGTGAACAACCCGAAGCCTTTCAACGACAATGAATGAGAGGGAAAAGAGGGACCCTTCTTCATATTTCCGGGAAAGGGAATCAACCACCACATTTTCTTTTCCCTTCTTGTAAATGATCTCATAATCATATCCAAACATCTTGGTCACCCATTTTTGTTCCTCCGGTGATGAATTTCATTGTTCTAGGAAATACATAAGGATTTGATGATATGTTTTTATTTGGAAGCATTTCCCCAATAGATAAGGGTGTCAAAGATCCATTGCATGCAAAATAGGCAACATTTCCTTTTCACAGATTGATTGGCCCAAATGTCGCTCCAAGAACTATTTTTTGGTGAAAGCCAAAGGTCAACCATCTTGCATGAGAACTACTTTGATTCCTCTCCCTGATGCATCACATTCCAGAACAAAGGTCTTGGTGAAGTCAGGTAGTGCCAGGACAGGAGTAGTGGACAAAGTTTCTTTCAAGGCTTGGAAGGATTGGTCAGTTGCTGGAGTCCAATTGAAAGCATTCTTTTTAAGGAGAGTTGTGAGGGGAGCCACAATTTTTCCATAATTCTGAACAAACTTGCAATAATAGCCCATTAAATCTAGGAAACCACATAGACTTTTAAGAGTTTTAGGGCGAGGCCAATTTTGCATAGCTTCAATTTTCTTAGAATCCACCCATACACCATCCTTTCCCACAATATGACCCAGGTAATCTACTTTAGAAGCTCCAAAAGCACATTTAGACTGTTTGAGAAAGAGTTTGTTCTTGGAGAGGAGATGGAGAACTTGATCCATATGGGTGAGATGGGATTTCAAAGTTTTACTATAAATTAGAATATCATCAAAGAAAACTAACACAAAGTGACAGAGGAAAGGACGAAATACATTATTCATGAGGCTTTGAAAAGTGGAGGGTGCATTACAGAGACCAAAGGGAATGAACAAGAACTCATAGTGACCCTCATGAGTGAAAAATGCAGTCTTGGGAATGTCTTCCTCTTTCATATGTATCTGGTGGTAGCCAGAATGTAGGTCAAGTTTAGTAAAGTATTGAGCCCCACTTAGTTCATCCAGAAGGTCATCTATGACAAGAATGTGAAAATTTTCCTTGATGGTAAGTTTGTTGAGGGTATGAAAATAAAGACACATAAGCAAAGTACCTTCCTTCTTGAGGACCATGACTACAAGGGAAGAATAGGGGCTGGTATTGGGACGGATAACACCCGCTTCTAACAACTCTTGGACAATTTTCTCAACTTCATTTTTTTAGCAAAGGGATGACGATAAGGACGAACATTGGGAGGAATAAGTCCCATAATTAAAGGAATGGAATGGTCATGGTTATCGCAAGAGGGGGAAAGGCCCTAGGGAGTTTGGAAGACAACGTGGTGTTGGGAAATGATAGATTGGAGGTAGGGGTGCACAAAGGGTGTCTCAACTGCTTGAATGGAATGGAGTTGGGAAATGATGCTAGAATGACCTTTTTTTAGTAACTTTTCCATGCGGTGGGAACTAACTATCTCCAGAGAGCCCCTTATAATGCCTTGGAATTTATACTGTTGTCCCTCCTACTGGAATTGCATGGTTAAATCCTTAAAATCCATGGTGATGGAGCCAAGAGTGCATATCCATTCAACACCAAGAACAATGTCGTAACCACCATGTCAATATAAAACATGTGAGATTTCAAGTGATACTGACCAATTTGTAGGTGCACATTTTCACAATGCCCCCCACATTTCATGGAACCACAATTGGCAATCATGATTTGAAAATTGTTGACTGCACGTATATAAAAATTGGTTTCTTTAGCAAGGTGGCGATGCATTAAATTATGAGGGTTTCCACTGTCAACTAGGATGATGAATTTCCTGTGCTTAGTGTAGCCAATTAACTTGAGGGTTTGGGGAGCAGAAAATCCAGTGAGAGCATTCAGTGAAATCAATGGTTCAACTTCAGGAGGATCAAAGGGTGGCATAATATCATCTACTTGGGGTAGCGCCTCCTCAGGTGAAACCTCAACATATTCATCAAAAACATCCTCTGAAATGGCCATAAAAAGTTTATGTTCTTTGCACTTCTGCCCTGGAAAGTATTTATCATCACACTTATAAAAAAGATCCTTGAGTTGGCGTTCAACCATTTATTCCCATGTTAATTTTTGCACCTTGAGAGGGGTGGCTTGAGGGGTAGGATTGGGGGGTCTAGTGCAGGGAATAAAAACGAGTTTTTTTCTTTAGTAAAAGATGACTTGTTATGCCTCCTTGGCATGTTTAGTTGCTTCCAATCAATTCTAGGGGCGAGCCATGAGGACCTGGGCTCAGATTTCATCCTTGAGGCCATTGATAAAGCATTCTCGAAAGAAGGCATCAGTCATGCCCTCCATTCGGAAATCCAAGTGCTAAAAGTCAATGATAAAATATTCCATTGTTCTAGACTATTTCAACTTGGTCAAACAACCTAAATGGTGGGTGTCCGTGTCAAAGCATTCATACAACTAAACAAAAAACCATGTCCAAGCAACATACCCTTAACACACATTTCTACGCCATTGATATCATTTCCATCGTTCCATATCCAAATAGAGAACACTGTAACAAAGTTTGGTCAACCCATTAGTAATGGCATGCAAGGAATAGTGTTCCATCTAAGTGACCCAAGCTATTGGATCCGAGCCGTCAAATTTGTTCACCTAAACTATGGGAAGACAGGGGTCATGATGTAGGGAGTTGGAATGAGAGTGAAGAGGCTGGAAGGAGTCAACACCTTCGACATGGAGGGGCGGGTCAGAGGAGGAAGGACCCTGGGATTGGTTCATGAATTGTTTGAGAGTGGAGTGGAGTTCGTCAATTTGGCTATTGAGCTTTTCCTCAAGGTATTCCACTTTGGCATCAATGATAGAAATGTCAAAATTCAGTTTCTGATTAGTTTCTTATTGTCGAGTGGGAGCCATTGGGGGATGAGGGGTGGGTCCATGGATAAAAAAGAAGATAAGTGATATATACCATTGTGATTAGGGAAACCGGAGGAAGCCAATGGAGTAAGTGGGAAATAAGGGTGTCAGGAAGGGGATGGCTCCACGGGAAAAAAATATTAAAAAATGAGAGATATCACGACGATCAGGGTGAAGAGGGGAATCCAATGGGATAGGTATTAAATAAGGGTGTAGGAATAACCCATACTTTTTTTTTTCACTCTTGCAGCGTTATATTGTGACCTAAATAATATTGTAGTGTCAAAATGCCCAAATTCTTAACAGGAAAAAACGTGTAGTAATTTCGCAACTAGAATGTAGGAGGCAAGGTTGCGTGGCCAAAACATCCTTTATGTTCCTTGTCTAGTATGTTCCCCCCGATTAGCGTTTGTGGCTACAAATAGGGGTTTTCCTTGTGCTATATCTTTCTGATATACGTGCGAGGTTGAACAATAATACTCAACCCAATATCTTAGGGCACCAACTAAGGAGGCTTGATCATACCCTTAACTGTACTACCCGATTACCTAGGTACTAGAAAGTATCTTCCTGATTATTTTTCTTTGTGTCACTATAACAGTCAGGCGATCGATCGACTGATCTAGGGCTAGTTTAAGGAGACCTAGGGGAATCCCAATATACCTAAAAGTACGTGGGAGTGATGGTTGTGTATAGATTATGTCTGACGTGGCACTACTCGAAGGGTACCAACACATGTTACAAAGGTTTCCAACAAGGTGAAGCGTTGGTTTCTAGACAACCTCGTGAAACCGTCTGTATTTCCTACGTGTAGTCTTCCCCACCACAACTTTACCCGCTAAGCAACGGATCTATGTGCTTTAAAGACGCTGACAGTACACGTCTCTACCCTGAAGAAAAAAATTCCCACATTTTTTGTGAAGGAAAGTGCTCTGATACCACTTGTTAGGTATCAGATCTATTATATTAAGCCGAAAACAGAAATACTGTAGAAAATACCAACTGAACAACAAAATGTAGAGAACCACAACACAAAAAATGATACCTTTATTGATAGAAAACAATGTCCACTTGCCTCTTCGAGGGGGCAACCTCCAGTAGAGAAGCTCTCTATTACAATAATTCTCAAGACAAGGCTTCTCATGCCTTCTACTCCTATTTATACTTAACCTATCTTCAAAAGAACAATCTAGAGGAAGATCTTTCTAGAAGCAGAGGCTTCTATTAAGTCTTATTACATTAGACTTGTTCACATTATTAAGTAGGCCTTGTTTACTAATATCGACCTTTATTACATGGAAAATATATTATTCTATCTACATGAGGGGTTAGGTGTAGTGTACCAATTCACTACCCAGGTTCACCCAAACCTCTCAATTTACCATTATACATGAATTTAAAAACAAATGCATTTAACCAGAATTAAACACACTTAATTCGCAGAGTAAAATATATATAAGTTACTGTTACCATTAACAAACCATAGCATGCAACAGTAATTCATTTACACAGCGGAAAACATGATACAAAACAACACAGTCATGTCAAATGTGTTAAAACATAATTCAGATTACTTATCTTTTATCTGCTGTAGCATTCACCAACCAAGTGCAGGCCTTCCACGAACCTCCCAACCTTAGACCACACTGTTCATCAGCTCAACAGTAGGTCACCCCCGAGCTGGGACCGAGCTCCACCCCAAGGCAAGGAATCTAGACTCAGGCTGAGGTCACAGGGAAGACAACACATACACAT